>PVJL010015599.1:0-23709 GCA_004026885.1 Lyroderma lyra | reverse complement strand
TTTTTTCATATGTCTGCTGACTATTTGTATTTCTTTGTGGGAGAAGTGTCTGTTCAGTTCTTCTGCCCACTTTTTAATTGGGTTGTTTGTTTTTTTGTTGTTAAGTCTTATTAGTTCTTTATATATTTTAGATATTAGACCCTTATCTGATGTGTTATTTGCAAATATTTTCTCCCATTCAGTTGGCTGTCTCTTTGCCTTGCTGATGGTTTCTTTTGCTGTGCAGAAGCTTTTCAGTTTGATATAGTCCATTCATTTATTTTTGCTTTTACTTCCCTTGCCTTTGAGGACAGGTTCATGAAGTCTTCCTTGAGTCCTAGGTCTATAAGTTCATCATGCTTAGTGAAATAAGCCAGACAGAAAAAACAACAACCTGTATGACTTCACTCATATGCAGAATATAAAACTGAAAGCAAAGAAAAAAGAAATGAACAAACAAACAAATAACCCATGGACACAATCAATAGTTTAATGTTTATTTGGGGACGAGTGGGTTAGGGAGGGGAGAAAGGGGAGGGGGTGGGAGAGGAGGGGGGGAAGCTAAATATAAGTTGATGGAAAGAGAAGTCACATTAGGTGGTGAACTTATTATACAACAAGTTGACAATGCACTGTAAAATTGTATGCCTGAAACCTATGTAATCCTTGCTAACAGATGTCACCCCAATAAATCTAATAATAAAAATTGAAAATATATATATATACACATAATCACACTTAAACAACACAATATGAATATAAATATATTAATTTTTCTTATGCCTTTGGAAATATTGAATGTTTTTCACTGCAGATTGTCTTACAAGGAAACATTAAATGGATCTTTGATTTCTTCCTAAATCTTTCTAACTGAAATCTAAGATAGTAAAGGGAAGATATTTTTATTTCTTTGAATTATTCAGATAACCCCTTAAATTTTTTTATTTTGCTCTGAATTGGCATAGAATCACTGGGCCCCTTGAGTATGCAGTTTCTCCACATTTTTTTTTTTTTTGGATTGTGATGTAACTGCTGTTTAATCTTAGTTTTGTTTTTTTTTTTTTTGTTTTTTTTAATTCATTTTTATTGTTAGACTTATTGGGGTGACATCTGTTAGCAAGGATTACATAGGTTTCAGGCATACATTTTCTTCTCTACAACATCTCTGGCTTTCTTGACACCATTAACTGACAATAATAACTGACTCGGGGAGAAAAGCACAGCAAATACTGCTGAAAAAGCTGACAGCTACCTGTCCATGCCTACTTTATGACTACATTGTAAACCGTTTTGGCTGATGACTTTACTTCTTATTTTCTTGCTCTACTCCTTGAGATGACTTCCACGTATTTCCTCTATAAAGAATATTCCAAAAGACACACATCTCTTTCTTCTTATGAAGGTGCAAATTAGATCTCACAGATTATTAAAATGTAATTTCAAGCTTACATCCTAAATTTGGCTGGAAACTGACTCCTGACTTTTAGTTCTTTCTTGTCTACAGCTAAGTCACTCAGTATTTCAGAGTAAACTCTTCTTCCTTCCTTCCTTCCTCCCTTCCTTCCTTCTTCCCTTCCTCCCTGCCTTCCTTCCTTCCTCCCAATGTGCAGATTTTTACATGCGTAAATTCTTAGTTCTTAGAGGCTCAACTCAACTCTTCAGTTCCCCTCTCTTCTCTTGCACTACCTGATCAAGCTTACTCTCTCTGAAATCTCTGCATATATCATTTTGGTAATGAGAATTTCAATGTCCAGGCTTCCTTCAAACTGAACCCCTTAGGGATACAAATATTTTAATTAAGATGAAGTATTTTTTAAAGTGTTGGTCTTCTCTTTGATGATACATTATCCTGGTTTTGTTCATTTAGTTTTTTTTCCTTTTATTCTTTATCTTTTGGAAATGCTTGTATAAATATACTTAGTTACATAAATTACATATTTTACATATTAAACAAAAATACAATTATTACATAGAGTATTTTTGCAAATACAATGCCTATTTTTGGGAGGGTTAGTTCCCTGGCTGAGAATTGAACCCAGGCCACGGCATTGAGTGCCAAAACCTAGCCACTACACCACCAGGGAACCCCTATAATGCCTTTTAAAATCTGTCTTTTATGTTAATTTGTGTTCACAGTGAGAAAGAAAAGCCAGAAATCATTTAGAACTGGTATATTCTGTTCAATGAAGTATAATAATAACCATAATTACCTCCTCAATATAGCATTCAGATTGCCTGGGAACTTATCTAACTAGGTTTTGCAGCCTCCTATCCCACTGCATCTTTATGGATTCTACGTTTCAGCAAAACTGAGCTGCTCAAACATATCACCCATTGTAATGGCTCCATAATTTTGTTCATGCATTTCTTCAGTTGGGCACCTCATTCCCTGATTATGGAAAATTTACTTATTATTTAAATTCCAAATCAAAAATCATTTTTCCAAAGCAAGTGAAAACTATGTGCTTCTTTTTTATTAAATTAAGAACAATGGGATTTTTATTCCCATTAGATTTATTCCTGAATGAAAGTTGGCTCTATTCCCATGATGTCACAAACTCTAATCATGGCTATAGGCTTAGCATTCAGTTTTGCACTTAGTAAACTACTTAACTCACTTGAAGATATGCTCCAAATTGGAAATAAAGTAAATTGGTAAGTAATATATTCTTTTCTTGTTTACATGAAATATGTAATAATTATCTCATTAATTAACAATTTATTATTTAGTGATTATTATGTCCAACATTGTATAAGTTACTGTTGATTACACTAATAAGATAGTTTATGTTCTTAAAGAACTCAAAATACAGTGAAAATGTTAGAAAATAGAAATACAAGGGCTGTCCAGAAAGAAATCCAGCCATAAATGCCTCTATTTTTTTATATTACATGACTGGATACTCTCTGGACAGCCCTCGTATCATAATTCAATGTGAAAAACATGAGGATCAAAATAGGCACTGGATAGTATTGGAAAACAATGTGGAGGAAACTTTCTTACCAGGAGATTATTTCCTGGAAGAAATTTGTTTTGTAATATTTAGTCTGAATTGATAAGGTAAAGAGAAAATGAAGCGTATTCCAAGCAGGGGAAGATAGCCCAAGAAAGAACAAAATACTTAAAAAGAGCACCATGTGAGAGCAACAGCAATTGTTTTCTTCTTGCTTGAAGTAGTTAGTGGCAAGGAATGGTATTGGGTAGGTACGCAGGCACCAAAACTTGGGGGGCTTTGAATGTGTTTGTTAAGAAACTTGGATTTGATCGTTCAAGCCAAATATTTCCAATATATTCCTATACAGCTCAGTGAGATGCTAATAGGAAATCTTAAAAGGGGAGGGGTCTGTAATCACAGATGTTTAAACAAATTCTCAGGTTAGAGAATACAAATTTAAACAGGTGTCCTTATATGACTTCCCAAAGTTGTAATCAACTAATATATATTATGAGTATTCAAAAGGACATCTAATATTGAGCATTTTAAAAACACATATGTCTCCGTGTATACGTTAGCTCTTTAATAAGTATCAATCAACAATTCCCTGAACTTCAGTATTGTGTGATTAGGAGGGGCACTTCTACATAGAAATGAATAATCATAAAGAAGAGGATATGAATTCAAAATAGATTGTGTGGTTGTGTTTTCGGAGCACCAAAGAGCAGAGGAATAAAAGGGATGAGGTTTTTATTGTGGAAGTCCCAAACAGTATGAGAGACTAAACTAGTATTACAGCAAAAAAGATGAAGAAATAACAGAGACACTTGTAGGTGGTAAAATCAATAGGAATGTGTAGTTAATTGAATAAAAGGAGAGAACAACGTTCAAGAATTTCACTCAGCATTCTGACTTATTTGAAATAGTGACTATGGGTCTTTCCAGTGGTGAAACTAGAGTGGTAGAAATTTGTTCAGAGAGGAAAAGGTCATTTCGGTTTTGGAAATGTCAATTTTGAGCTTTCAGTGGAAATCCAGTGGATATATTCCGTTTGAAGTGAGATTTAGGACTCAGGGGTTTGGCAGAGTAATCTGGACTGGAAATAGTTTTTGTGAATCACCAAGATGCCTGTGGAATTAAAAGCTGTATGTGTATATGAAATTAACAAACAACAAACTGATGTTTCTATCATTCCTTGGTTTCAAGGTATTTATCCTTTCATAATGAAAATTATGGAAAGTTAATGTTGAATTAAATGCTATTTCTGTTTTTTTTCTGTTGAGGCTTTTTATTTTTCAATTACATTTTCCATATAATTTTATAACAGTTTCAGATATATAGCAGAGTAACGAGTCATTTATATAACTTACTAAATCCTCATTCCAATGCATCTGATTCCCCTCTAACACCATGCATAGCAATGTTGTTGACTATATGCCCTGTGCTGCATTTAACATCCCTGTAACTATTCTGTGCCTATGAATTTCTATTGATTTCTTCCCCTTTTTTACCCACCTCTTACGGTCTCCTCACATAACCCCAACAAATCTAGTACCCATCTGATGCCACACAAAGTTACTGCAACCTTATTGACTGTATTTCCATGTTATACTTTATATCTCCTTGACGATTGCCTTGTAACAATCAAACTAAACTTCTCCATTTCTTCCCCCCCCCTTTTTTTTTACCCACTCTCCCATCCCTGCTCCCATCTTAAAGAAGTCCCTCTAACACTCTGTAGTACTGGTTTGGTGGTGATGAACTCCTTTAGCTTTTCCTTATCTGAGAAGCTCTTTATCTGTCCTTCAGTTTTGAATGCTAATCTTGCTGGATACATATTTCTTGATTGTAGATTCTTGGTTTTCATCACATTGAATATTTTCTGCCATTCCCTCTGGCCTGCAAAGTTTCTGATAAGGAGTCAGCTGAGAGTTGAATGGGTGTCCCCTTATAAGTTCCCTGCCTCTGGGCCTTCTTTCCTCTGTCCTTTGAACTGAGTGATGTCTGGAATTCTCACCCCCTTTTCCCTCCTCCCTTCCCCAGTGACAGAGTTCCAGGTGGGACCCCTGCTTGGCCCTCATCACTGCACTACCCATTTTATTTCTCCTTTGTTTAAACCTCTGCCCACTTGCAGGTACTTCAATGCAATGAGCAGGTTTCTTAGCTCTGATTGTGCATTGCATAGGGAATCCTTAGTTAAGTTATAGGTGTTTTATTAGTTGTAATCTCCAGGGGAGATTTTCAGAGGTCCCTCTCATGCTGCCATTTTGTTGCTCCTCTTACATACTATTTCTTAGTGGCGTTTCAAAAGTGTAAATATTTTCATTTTGGAGCTAAGATAGAATAGCAATTTTGAGAATGCTTGTTCTGACCAATATAAACTCTATTAAAAAAAAAAAGTTAGGAGCGGGTGGGTAAAGAGGGAGGGGGAACAAAATATATGGTAATGGAAAGAGAAAAAAAAAGTTAAATAATCACCAAAAATAGATTTGGTATTATAAGCTCAGTATCATGGGTTAAGACTTCTGTGGTTTTTCTTCCTGTTTGTTTGAATCCTACTTGGGAGACTTAAAAGTACCTCATTAGTTACCCTTGTAAAGGCAATTGAAGGTGGAGATAAAAATAACCAATCACCATATAAAGTAAATCAGTTCTAACACATGCATTACCAGTCACATCCATCATGAGGGTAAATATCTAGTTTCAACAGTGGTCCAAGGGTGATAGATTAATGAGTGATGAGTTACTGGTACCACACTTCCTTTTTCACATACTACGCTTTTAAAAATATTTAGAGAACATCAAATCTGGTGGTTTAGATGGATAAACTTGAAAATTTCCAAAATGCTTTTTTCTCATCTTCTTTTTTTTACTAGCAAACATCATTGCCATCTGAAACAAGTAGAGAAAAACTGGTATAATATTTCTCTTGAGTTATTAACATTAATGTTATTCTTGATCTACGCTTGTATAAAAATAAGTAGCAAACTTTTGTAATTAAATGGAGTTATTTAGATGGTAAGCAAAGTTGTTTTATTTTCACATTTGTGTAAAGCACCTGTAAACTTGGGGTACCTCCATTATAAAAAAGTGACATGTGACAAAAAATACACTCAATCTGTGATAACTATGAAAACAAAGAAGTGGAATTATTTTAGAAAGACTGAAATTAATAAAAAGCATTTCATTTCTTTCTTATGTCAATTTCAAAATAATTTAAATTATTTATCTATTATTAATATGATAAAGTAACATTTAAAATGCAAACAACTGATTACAATAGATGTAGTATAGCCAAATTAAAAGCAAATATTGACTTTGGGGGAAAAAAAGTAACTGATTGAAAATAATATAGAGGCAGAAGTAAAGTTTTATCCCATGAAAATCATTGCAGTTTGTTCTGAATAAGGTAGAGAATTAGCATGTGCTGTTGACTACCTCCACGAAATTCAAACAGAAGAAAAACACAGAAGTGAGACAATGTCTCTCACAATTAAATACAAAACTGTGTATCCTTAAAAATCTTTGGGGGGGAAGCTAAATATAAGGTGATGGAAAGAGAAGTCACATTAGGTGGTGAAATTATTATACAACAAGCTGACAATGCACTGTAGAACTGTAAGCCTGAAACCTATGTAATCCTTGCTAACAGATGTCACCCCAATAAGTCTAACAATAAAAATGAATTAAAAGAAATCTTTGGGGATACTCAAGATGTTTACTTGGGTCACCCTGTGAACAGAGTTCTGGGATTAAAGTTGACTGAGCACTAATGTTGAAGCTTCAACTCGGGAGGCAGCATTTCTCGCTGTGACATTTTCTATTTCCCCTTACTCTAGGAAGTTCTCTAATGGCCACATTACATTCTGGAGCAGGAAAACAGCAGTGATATTTTAGCATCAATCAGGTCGGGTAAAGAGCCAATAATAACAAGCAAAAATTGCTGCATAGCCCTGAGTATTTCCTCCATTTACATAATCAAAATATTTAATAATTGTCAAGACTTAGTAACCAACCAGGCATAACAGACAACATCTGTATTGGTAACCCATGAAGAAATGTGCTATTTCCCTACTCCTGACTTATACAAGTGATTTGGAGTGGTGGTCATGAAGATCCATTCTGTGCACCAATATTTCTTCTCACTGAATATAGAGAGGTTTTGAAGTGAAAAGCACAAATGTGAGGTTCAAAACAGCAGCTATTTAAAGCATTTTACAATTTGAAATAGTTGTCATGGTATACAACAGCTGAATAAGAGCCTTATCTCTGTGTCAATCCAAGTCCAATCAATTGGCAAGTAAATTAAAACAGGCAAAAGATGAGTAGTTATGGAATTTCTGGGAGCTTTTCTGCAAGGTTACTTGTATTGTTAGGTTTGAGGGAGGCAGAGAGTGATTGAACTCAGTTTTGTACCTCAAAGACTCTGAGACATATTCTCTACCTGCCTCACTCCTTCCCCTCTAAGGAAGTTGCTAAGTTTCTTTTCCTGGAGGAATGTAAGTTAAGATATAGATTTTCCATTTATCCATACAGGTATAAATGCTGATGTGGCTGAAAAATCTCAGAGACAAAACTGCACCATTTATAGTAAAAGAAGACAAATTGATGGATGAACACAATAAGAATTTAAAATAAAATTTCTAGAATTTTTATGACCATATTGGAACTATGAGGATGAAACATGTTAAACAAAAAAAAAGTTGTCTTTAATTGCAGAATGCTCCAGTATATTTTCCATAAGAATAATGTGGTAAACATTTATCTATACAACTTGTGTTTTTATTACATTCTTACTGATAAATCTCTTTTATATATATTATATATAAATTTCACATAACCCATGGTCATACATTAATCTTTTTTAGAATCTTCAGCATGAAATTTTGTTTCAAGGCATATGTTAGGACACCAAGATTTCATTATCCATTTAAAAAATTTACTAAACATACAGTTACTTTTCCCTTCTCTACTGAAATATATCATAGGAAATTGAATAATTTTTGTTCAAAGCCTGCAGATACATTCTCAAAAATGGTGTTTAATAGTTAGTCCTATGTTGGTCACACCAGCATCTTATTACTTTGAAATTTCTTAAATCATTTCTTAGGAATTTGGTGATTTATCCCACCTTCAGTTACCTCGCTTGGCCTGTGTGATGGTTAAATTTATGTGTCAACTTGGCTAGGCTTTGACACCCAGTTACCTGTCAACTATCAGTCTAGATCATCGCTTCCCAAGTGGTAGTACGCATAACCATGGCGGTATGTGCTGGGCCATTCAAGGGTATGTAAAAAATAATCAGTAACGGTGAAAAAAGAAGTAAAGTGAAAAAATGCAAACATTAGTTATGGAACAACAGATGTTAAGTTTGAATCACCGTTAATGGAGACACTTCAAAATTAGATCACATTAGCGAATGATGATTGGTGAGGGTGTGGCTATGAACTTTTTTCCCAAACTGCTCTTCTACCAGTCAATATGCACAACTTCAGTACAATCTTTTTTGACGTTTTGAGGACTTTCCCAAACATATAAATATGTCTGTAGCCAGACTGATCCATTTCGTGATTGATGGAGTAAAAGTAAATGCATTGTCTTTCATCGTGATTCTTTTCAAGTAATTTTTTAAATTTAATGTTTAACAGTGTTTCAGTTATTATTGTCAGTCATTTTTAAGTGTGTCAGTTATGGATCAGTTTGTAAACAGGAATGGTTAAATAACCAAACCTTTATGTCGATTATTATCCATCGCCAAGTGCTCCCCCACACATGTCCACAACTATGAGTACACAGTAGGAGATAGTAAAAAGGTGTGTGCCTTAGATACTATATAGAAGAAAAGGAAATACTCTGAAGAGTGTATTAAATATGAATTTTCATTGATAGGGAATAATGACTATCCTAAGCCTTTGTGTGTTGTGTGTGGGGAAATATGATAGTATTGGATGCAATTGTTACATGAAACCCTCTTTACTTATGTGACATATAGAAACTAAACATCTTGTGTATAAAAACAAAGAAATACATTATTTTTGGTGCTTAGAAAAGCATCCACCTCTTACTCCATACATGATGTCAGGAAAGAAAGACAATGAGATTGCAATTGAGGCTTCATATTATATTGATTATCCCATACCTAAATGTGGTAAAAACCACACCATAGCTGAAGATTTAATTTTTCCTTGTATTAAGAATACCATTTTTTGTATGTTTAGAAAAGAACATGTCCACAAAAATCAATACTATCTCTTTTTCAAACAATATGATATCTTGATGAATTCAGGAAATTTCTAATGATGTTGAAACTGTAGTAGTAGATAGAATTAGAAAAAGTAAATTCTTTTCCATCCAGATTGATGAAAATGTAGGTGTTGCTGATTTATTTATTTTGCTTGTCATCCTGAGGTACTTGGTAGGAAATAAAATCGAATAAAACCTGTTGCTTTGTTATGCATTGACAGAACCTATCACAGGCAAAGGTATTTTTCATGCAATCAATGGTTATTTCATTGAAAAAGACATTAGTTGGTCAAATTGTTGTGGTGAATGCACTGACATGCAAGCCTATGTCAGGTTGTTTTACAGTCCTACACAGCCAAATTAAAGAAGCTTTCCATGTATCATGGATTCACTGCTGCATTTATAGACAAAGTCTTGCATCTATGTCTCTTCCTAGTGAACTGAAAGATGTTCTTGATGAGTATGTAAAAGTTGTAAATTTTATTAAGTCACAACCATAAGACTCCAGATTATTTAAAGGGCTGTGTGAATAGATGAACAGCATTCACAGCACATTCCTTTTGCATATGGAGGTAAGGTGGCTATCTCGTGGCAAAGTACTTACACAGATGTTTGAACTTAGACGTGAGAATCCAGGTATTTTTTGAAGACCATCATTTCCCTCTTGCTTCAAAGTTTCAGGACAGTGATTGGCTTCAAATTCTTGCATATTAATCATATATTTTTCTAGAAATAAACAAACTCAACTTGAGATTTCAAAATAGCTCAATCACTACATTCAGAACAACCAACAAAATTGGGTCAGTGATTAAAAACCTGGACTTTTGGAAAGTGTTTATTGAAAGAAGTCAGCCTAAAGTTTTTGAAACTCTGTACGACTTCTTATCTGAGAATGACTTGCACCTACCCCACAATGTGAAAGAGAACATTGTAAGTCACTTGGAAGATCTTAAAGTGTCCTTTTAGAAATACTTCCCTCAATGTGGAAAACAAAACAACTGGATTGCAGATCCTTTCAATGAAGAATTCTTCAAAGAAACCAATCTATCAATTAGTGAAAAAGAACAGTTAATCAAACTTTTAAATGATTCTTCTTAATATTCTGATTTTAAAAGAAAGCATCTTATTCCCTTCTGGGGTAGATGTCAGTGAGAAATATGAACAGCTCAGTGAGAAGGCACTCAAATACCGATTGCCAATTACTAATACCGAACTAGTAAAGGGGACTTTTTCTTATTACATCTTCCTAAAAAATAAATGCTTCAACAAGCTTACTGCAAGTTCAGACTTCTTGCATCTTCTAAGTCTAATTTTAAGAAACTAAGTGCTTCAAAGCAACTTCAACGATCTCACTAATGGTGTTTCAATCAGCTAGTAATCTGCATAACAATTATTATAGACTTTTCAGATAACTCAAATAAATTTTATTAATCATAAATTAAAAGTTTGTTAAATACTTGATAATCATTATCAGTATTTAACTGTGTTACGAATATTGTAAATTTAAATCTGTGGTTTGTGCTTTTAGTGTAGTAATTTTTCTTTCCTAATTTATTCCCTCATCTCCACTCTTTTTCATTAAGATAGGCACTGAACAAAGTGTCAGTATTTAAAAACAATAGTTTTAAAAACAAGGGGTACAATTTATAGAAATGGGTTTAAAAGGGGTACACAGTGGGAAAAGGTTGGGAACCACTGATCTAGACTGTTATCTGGTACCGCTCTCAGGGATAGTAACTACCTTGGTATTCTGGTGAATGTGATTCTCCATCTTACTACAAGTGGAATTAGAAGTAAAAGAAGAGGAGGAGGAGAGGAAAGAAGGAGGAGGAGGAGGATAAGAGAGAGACAGAGAGAGAGAGGGAGGGATTCTTTCCCTTTGCCACTATTTATATGCTGCTTACACAAATTGTGTTTATTTCTTTCTCTTTTAAGGGCCTATTTTACTGGCAACAAATTCCACATCTCTTAGGACACAGGAGGAAGATCTGGCACCTCGCAGCTTTCTCTTTGATTTTGCATAAACTAGAGACTTTGAGATCACTCTGGGGTTTTTGGGTGATGGGGTGATAGGTATGCAGTTCAGGAAGCATTCCCACAGAGAATCTACTAGTATATCAACACTGTATATCTGACTGCAAATCAACTACCCGATTCCTAGAATGGTGGAACAATTGGCTGGGGATTTATCTGTTCTTGTAGCTGATGCCAATACAAGAGTGTGTTTATTAACAATTTATTTACAGAACACAGATTGATTTCACTAGGGCTGCTGCATAGCCAGTAACTGCAAATAGGAAGTAAATGATTTCTTTTAGAGATTTTAAGAATCAACTATTGTAATGAAATCAGTACACATTGAAAGTGATTATCAGCATGTAGTAGTAAAATGATGAGTATTGAAATAAAGAACACAAAATTAAATCTGTATGGAAAACAAACTAGTATAGGCTTTGATTTATATATGAACAATATAATCTGCACTGTACTAAATTTAAGGGAAGAGGATACAGATCAAATATACTCACAGCCTAATTATGCAAATGATGTTGAGGATCATTACAATAGGACTGTGCCACGGTACAAGAGTAAGAATTAGTTTCATATTCTTCAATTAGTGAGAATGATATTAGTGAAAATTAAAGAGACAGATTATTAGAAAACACTATTTGAGTTCATACTCTATACCACCAAAGAAAATTTTTAAAAGTGAAGCCAAAGATACACTATTTTAATTGTCTGATTAGTCTTAATTAAGTGTAAATCTGAAACTCATGGCAGAAAATAAAACCTATGTTTAAATGCATGAGTATACAAGTAAATAATTTTATTATCTGCAATACCATACTTTCAAAATATAAATTATTACCTGATTTAAAAAAATAAAAATATGTATAACTTTATATTCCAAATTCTGGACAGTAGAATAAGTGTGTATAAAAAATACATGCAAGGTATAACAGGTATTATATATAAATGTAGCTATGAGTATCTAGACACTATGTTTTTCTCCAACACATTTGTACTCATCCTGGGGAATATGGAAATGTAAGGTATCTAAAAGTATTGACTGTTTGGCCTAAATTTTATTTTATTTTATTTTATTTTACTGCTAAAATGAATTGTTGGTCTCAATGGTTCCTTTCAATAAAATGTACGAGGAATGTCTGGAAAGAATCCAGCCAAGTAATATGAAAACTAGAGGCATTTACGGCTTTTTGTTTTTCTGGACAGCCTTGCTATATATAATTTCAGAAAATAATTATGGCATAAAATTTTGGTTATATCAAGAATTTACTAGGGAAAGACTATTGTTTTAGCAATTTATGAACTATGAAGGTATTATTTATTTTTGCTTCATGTTTATAAAGATTTGAGCCTTGTAAACAATGTCATGGTATTTATTGTAATATGTTAAATGGGAAAATTCTAATTCTTAAATCTCTGGTTTTGACATAATTTTTGAAATCCTGATCCATAGATGTTTTGATAATATAAGTTAACAAAAACATTGCATGTGAAGAGTTGGTGATTTTCTTACAGCTTAACCAAGTTAAATTTTCTCTGCAGTTCCACAATACTTAATAAACATAAAAATGCACGTACCCTATAACTTGGAGATTCTGCCTATAGTTATTTACTTTAGAGAAACTTGTGTGTATGTGCATAAGGACCCCAATTCATTGCAATATTGTTTATCATAATGAAAAATCAGAAATTCCAACTTGCAGTGGTTGGACTATAAATTGTATTTAGATACTTATGAAGAAGTATTATACAATCACAATGAATGATCTACATCTATGAATTTCATAGATCTATATTTGTCATCTTGGTTAGGTCATGAAAACAATGCTGAGTAAAACAAAGTTGCAATATATCACTTAAGTCGCTTATGGCAATGAAAGAATACACATATACAGATACTATGTTTTTGTGAGGAAACACACACACACACACACACACACACACACATGAAAGATACCTGCCAAATTTACAGTAATAACTTCCTCTGAAGAAGGGAGATAGAAAGTAGAATTATAAAGGGATTAACTTTATATGTAAAATATTTTACATCTTTAATTTCAAAAATGTGAAGAGATAACGATGAAGAATCAACACTGGTTAATTATAGGTTGTAGAAACCTGAGAATTATTGACTCATTTTCTGATATTATCTGGTCTATTTAAATATTTAAAAAACTGTTCTCCTACGTACCACTCACAAATGAAGGAGCCTATGTGTATATGAAATTATGAGTCATATGGCACAATATTTTAAAATAGCATTGATATTACAATGAATATTATAGTATTATGGAAGCACCAAAGTAAATATTTATTTACAAATATTGTAATTATAGTAAAATAAATATCTGAAAATTTAACTAAATATGGATAACAGATAATGTCTGAAGTTAAATTTTATGAAAATGGTAAGTCAAGATTATATTTTGAAGAATGTTGAACAAATAAAAATGGTATTAGATTAGCTGATATTCTGGCCTTGTTATTTCCTAGAATTCCTGTTGTCTACATTGGTCTGCTACATCTAGAATTGGAATTTTCTGCATTGGAGAGTTGAAATGAAAATCCTTGTTAGGAAGATAAATGATGCAGTCTTATTATTTGTCATGTAAGAGAAAGCTGATGAATGCATGTTAACAAGAATGATTGGGAAAGGATATTTTTAAAGACTGCTATTGCTTTTGAACTGGCATTCTTACTACCTGCATGAATCTCAGAACACTTAAGGGAATTCTATGTGTCAATGCCTGAAGAAGCAAATAGCATTTGTAATGGAATACTTAAAATTCTATTATAACAAGAGCTATATTCAATGCATACAACCGTTGGTAGTGTTTTTCTCCACTTCTGGATCTAAGGCAGTATAATAAAAAGGATGGATATTAAGGGAAAGAGTGTGTGAGTGTTTATGTGTTTGGAAGGAGATAATTGAGAACTTGAGTAAGCAATGAAAATGCTTAATAAATAGTCTATACTAGAACAAGTGGGCACTATTGCTAATTATGCCACACAGGCCTTAAGAGTTTTGCAGCCATAAATTTGAGATGGAATGGTAAAATTAATTACAAAGCGGAGTTTCAAAGCCATAAATAACTGGATTGTAATTGTCAGGCATAATAGTTAATGATGTAACAATTATGTGTTGCTTCTGTGTTGCTTGGAAAATCTGATCCTCATTCACCTGCTGGCGGCATAGTATCACCTAGATCATCAGTTCCCAAGCAGTGGTACCCATACCCACTGGGAATACATGCTGGGCCATTCAGGGGTATGCAAAAAATAATCAATAATGGTGGAAACAAACAAGTAAAAATGCAAAGTTAGTTATGGAACAATAAATGTTAAGTTGGGAGCATCGTTAATGGAGACACTTGAAAATTAGAACACATTCATGAATGATAACTGGTGAGGGCGTGGCTATGAACCCTGTCCTTAAATCACTCTTGTGCCAATCATTATGCACAACTTCAGAACAATCCATTAACATATAAATACAACCACAGCCAGACTGATCAGTTTAGTTACTAAAACTAAATTCGTTCTCTTTAAACGTGATTTTTTCAAGTCGTTTTTAAATTTTATGTTTAAATGCTTGATCATCATTATCAGTATTTAACTGTGCTACAAATATTGTTAAATTAAATCTGTGGTTTGTACTTTTAATGTAATAATTTTTCTTTTTTAACTTATTACATCATTTCCACTCTTTTACTTTAAGATAGACACTAAACAAAAATAGTGTCAGTATTTAAAAACAGCTGCTTTAGAAACAAAGAGTACAATTTATAGAAATGGGTTTAAAAGGGATACACAAGTGAAAAAAGGTTGGGAACCACTGACCTAGACAGAAGTTATTTGAAACATTTATTGTAATCTGACAGCATTTGTTTAAATTTATGAGGAATGGAACTGTCAGGGATGGTTACCCTTGCCTGAAGCACTGTTCTTTCTTTTATTTTTTTTTTTTGGCAGTGTCTTCTGTATTTAACAATTCAAACAAAACGTTCTTTTATTACTAAGTTATGTGGAAATTGCTACTGAAAAAGTAAAGTTATTTTCCTTTGACTAATTCCAATATTTTCCAGATTTCAGTTTTATGAATTACGTCAAATTGATAGAGGGAAGACTATATATAAAATATAGCATTTGTCTCTTATAAAATGTGCACATGACCTTTTGGAAATTTCAAAACTCACCAGAAAGCATATACAAAATAAAACTTGCAATTTATTTTCATAGCTGAATTATTATATTAAGAAAAGAAATGCTGTTTTCTCCCAAAACACACTTTAGTAAAGTACTAAATAAATAAGCAAGTAGAGATGTCTAGGATAAAACATTTTCTATATTTTTCATTTTATGTTTTAATAATTAATTAATTTTTCCTAAAATAACTGTACTTTCAAGACATAATATATGATTTCACTAATTGTTTAATTCACTGTTTTAAAAGAAATAATGAACTATATTTTAAAAACTGTGATGATCGTCCCCATAGGAATAATCCTTAAAACACCCCTCTCCCACATTCTATATCCAATGTGTCACTATTATTTATTAGTGTTAATTCCTAAATGTTTCCAAATCCATCTACTTACCTTGATCTTGTTATCAGCACTTTAGTGCAAACAGTCATTCTTTATAAACTTGATTGAGGCAATATCTTTGTAAGTGGTATGTACGTATTCATTCTTTTTTCTACTTTTCAGACTCTATTCCCACTACAGCTTACATTACTTCAAAACTTTCCATCACTGTTTAGGATAAACACCAATTTCCTCAGTAAGTGGATCAAGGCACTACATGAACTGGTACTTACTCCATAGGCAGCTACACTTCGTATACATTTCTTACTCCTTGTATGGGCCTCAGTTTTGTTTCCTGATCATGTCATATGTCCTATGCCATTGATTGGAAATCTCTACTTTTATTCATTTTGCCTGGTAGAATACCAACTCACCTTACAGTTCTGACCTCAGTTCTTCCTTCCTTAAGTCAGCTTTTCTTGACCTGATGGGCTCAAACTTCTCTAGTATATGGTTTCATAGGACCCTCCAACTGTCCTCCATAACATTTATTACAGATATGTTTTTTATATATACAGTAGACTCTCCGCTAACTGAAACTCAAGCAACCGGCACTCTCACGCAACCAACAAAAATTAATTTTTTGCTGGTTGCTTGGTACTTTGCCAGTTGCTTGAGAGTGCCAGTTGCTTGAGTTCTGGTTAACAGAGAGCCTACTTCTATTTATCTGGTATCTACCAATACCCATGGGCACTGGTTAACTAAGAGTCTACTGTATTTGTGTAATCACTTATTTAATATCTGCATTTACGCCATAGCTCTCTGAAGGCAAAAACTGAATCTGATCCTACTTACTATTGCCAGCACAGACCTGGCAACTGGTAGTTATTTAAATACTTCTTGATCGAATAAGTGACTCTAAGAAAATACACAGTTAAGGTATAATTTGGAGAGGTAGGAAATGCTGTGGAGAATGAATGGCAAGAACAGCAGAAGCAGATTAGCAAATTAAAAAAAGAGGAAAATAATATGGGCCTTCATGAGCTGAGATTATGAGTTAATGTTAAGTTTATTTACATATTAATTTTCCTTATACTTATGGTACTCATATAGCTACATAATATTAGATAAAGATAATTGTTCTATAACATATTATATAGAAATAAATTAAGTAAATTGTTTAATACATTGTCCTAGAGTATAATTTACATACAATGATTAATCAGTATTTTAAAAATTTGTTGTCTTTTTTTTTTAAGAGGTGAAACCAAAAGGCAGTTTATTAAAAGAAAAATAAGGTAAAACAAAAAGGTAGATTATTATAAAAGGGAAAGTACCCTCCTAAGAGGTAGAAGCAGGCTCTAACAGGAAAAATGGCTTAAGAGCTTATTGTCTTTTTAAAGTTATAAGTGAAATGACTTTTCAGGTTTCTTAGGAATATTTAGCATTTATGCCAGCAATTTCTCCTTAGAGTGAACAGACTCTGTAAGCGTATCTACTCCCAAATGATGTACAAACAATTCTTTCTTTCTCATTTTGGGAACTCAGTATAGCTGAGCCAGTTATTGGTTTTCATGTAGAAATTGGAAATTTCTGTCTCAGAATAAATGTCTTTCTCAGTAAGCTTCAGTGATAGCACTGTATTGTCACTTAGCAGTAAAAAATGTTGAAGATATGTTTTGTATTTGTATTGTGTATATGCACATTTCATCTCTCTCTCTTAGAACTGCTTTCTATTCTGTTGGCTTATAGGCAGAAACATAGTTTGTGCTATATTTCTACCGGTACAGTCACATTTTTCATCCTCCTCTTGGTGTTAGGTTTTAACAACAACAACAAAAGCATCCTGAAGACGAAAGGAACAAAATGAAGCAAGAGGATATGGCTTGTGTTTAATTTAATAGGTTTAAAAAATCATTTTAAATTTATTTGTTCTTTTTTGTGTTACCACAGTGCATAATGACAGTACTTGGAATTAACGTGCATCCACATGCATGACAATGAGTACTCACTGTAACTTAGCAACAGCGAAGTGTGACTTCTTCAGCTTGTTGATTCCATTGCTGGACCTGGGAGGCCATGGAAAATTCAATTTACTCTACATTTCTACTGTTGGCAGTTAAATATTAAGCTCCTGTTTACAGAAAGCTCTTTTGTGAACTGCCAGTTAGAATTCAGAAAGTTCCGTTCTACCCAGCTGGAGGTGTTAGCCATTTTCTTTTTTGGAGAAGGTACTAGAAAACAAGTTTCCTCTATAACTCTTTCCCCTCTTCCTATAAACTTTAACTATGATGGTCCCAAACTTTAAGTATGATGGAAAAGCAGGAGAAGTATACCTGCTCACAAAACTTAGATTAAACCTTTTGCAAGGTCATAATTCTACATGAAATAAATATGAAGAAAAATCTCTTTTACTGTGTCTAATAAAAGAAAAGCTGACTTACAGCTTTTGGGTCAATATTAGTGTTCCTTGTCTTTGACACACTTATAGAGCACAGATTCCTATATATTTTGAATTTATGGGTGGGACACACCTGAATCCCCAAGATTGCCAATTTCTATTTTGACAAAAGTGTAAAATTTTTAAAAGCTCAACTCATATCAGCATATTGTACAAGCAAAATAAATATGTACACACCAAAAAGTGAGGAGGTAATTCAAAATTTAATAAGGTCCTTTAAATTGAATTCATTTATATTTATCTAAAAATAAACTTTGTACTTTGTCCTTGTTTTATTCCCAGAACAATATTGATCTGTCACTCTAAATTGGGGAAGATTCAATTCAAAGGACATTTAGAGTCACATATATGCATTTTAAGTCACTCTCTCTATATAAGACTTTAAGCTGCATCTTTATTGTTTTTTTAAGCAAAGTATCCAAAAGAGGAAGAAATAAATTTAAGTTTTTGAATTTATTTATCTTGATGCTCAGGCTGTTTCAACAAGAAGTTTGTGTTAATTTAGTTTACCACTGAGTTTCACTAAGTAAATACGATATTTATTTTGGAAGATCAAAAAAGTAAATTGTTGAGAAATTATTATGGAAATAATTTTTTTACTTAATTGAAATATGAATTAAACAACACTTTTCATCTCTTATACCACTCAAAGTTTTAGATTCATGTTTGGACTTGTATGATCAAAAGTAATTCAAGTATATCACTAGCTTGATCTAATTTATTTTGTATCCTTTTAAAATCAAGTCATGGTATACTGGGAAGTATGCCTCTTTCTCTTTCTGTGAAGAGAAAAAGAGGTTCCCACAAGTAAAGGCTTTATTTAGTCACAATTTGCCTGTGTATGGGTGTTCTATTTTTGAAATGACTATATTATAAAGCCTGGAATTTTTCTATTTAAATATGTCTTTTGCATAAATATCTTCCATTATCAAGATCTCTGTCACATAAGAAAACTTTATATCTGTTTTTTTGGTCTCTTCACAAACTGACTAAAGAGAAACTGCCAAAAAGTCTTTTCTATAACATCCTGAAGCAAATAAATTTAATCTGGTTATCCCCCAAATTTATCTTGAAACTTTGTTTTAATTCACCTTGAACTATGACAAAGAAAAATAACAGAAAAAAGGGTAAGTTGAAAGTAAATGAAATGGCTAGTGATGTGATACTATGACATAATGCATTGAAAGGGTAGCATAAAAGATTTAAAAATAACTTCAAAATTGTGAGAAAGTGAAAAACATACAAAGTATTATTTGATTGCTATGTAATAAATTAGAAATAAACAATGAAAAGGGACACTAAAGTAATTCTTTTATCAGGAAAATATAAACTACTTGGTCAACCAGCCAACAAATGAAAATGACAACACCCAACAGACAAACAAAGGAAACAAACTCTTCGAAAAATAACAACACCCAACAGACAAACAAAGGAAACAAACTCTTCGAAACAATAAGGGATAATCAAAACAGTAATTATTTAGAAACCAACACAACAAATCTCTGTAAAGGAAACCATGTGAGATGTTTCTTTGGAAAAAAAATTTATTAGGAAGAAAAAAACATCAATTAACTAGGCATTCAATTCGAGAATCTAAGAAAACAAAAAGAACATTATAAAGTCATAGTAAGTAAAAGGGTTTAATTTAAAGTAGATATAAATTTTGAAAAGGCAAATGAAATAGGCAAAACAGAAAAAATGATGATAGAGAAGAGAAGAAAAGAATGCAAACAATATGATGAAAGGGAAAGAAGCATAATTCATTTAGAGAACAAGTATTCCCCAATCACTATGTACCAAACAAAGCTATATGCTCTTAGAAGTACAGCAGTAGCAAAACAGACAAAACCTCTCCCTTCATGGAACTTAAACTAGCATGGAGAAACACAGAATAAATCAGTAAGTAAGATAAATTATTAAGGTATATATTAGAGAGTCATAAGTACTATAGAGAGCAATGAAGTAAGGATGAGTTTTGCAATTTTTAGAAGACCTCACTGAGATGTAAAATTGAGTATTCCTGAAGAAAGTTTATAGTAAAGCATGCCCATATCTTAGGGTGATTATTTAATGAAAATTGGCTTTCTGAATTCACCTGGTATGTTAGAGGAAAGGCAGAGATCCCTAGAGTGAAATTATGCAGGGGATGGTGAGTCACCGAAAATGAGGCCAGAGAAGTAGTAAGACACCAGGTCCTACATGACCTTGTAGGTCATTTTAAGAACTTGAGGTTGACATAGAATAAGATAGGAAGCCATCAGAGGGACCTAGCAGTGGAGAAATACAGTCGGAACAAAATCCAAGTTCGGCTTCCTTCTGTAAAAAATAATAAGGAATGGTGAGTTCAGAAGGAGAGAGACCAGTTAGTGTGTTCCCACAGAGGTCAAGTGAAACAAGTTGAGTCAAATATTGCTGAATTAAATGACTCTTAGCTTTAGCTACCAATATGGTGTCCTTGATGGAAGTAGTGTAGTGAAAAGTCTCATAAAAGAGGAATCAAGGGAGAATTTGAGAAAAAAATAGGAAATGATAAAGACAAGTTTTTCAAATAATTTTGCTGTAATAGGAAAGAAATATGTTGGTAGCTGGAAGGTGATATTAGTCTAGAGATTTTTTTTAAAGATAGCTAAAATAATGCCATTTTCATATATTAATGGCAAAAATAGCATTGAGCAGAAAACTGATAAAGGAGGAGAGAGGGGCAAGAAATTTCTAGATAACCTTAAATATGGGTAGGTAAGAGGAGCTGACATCTAGGGTACACAATTAATCCACAATAACAGGATAAAATATACAGTCTACGGGCTCAGAGGCAGGTGAGCAGATTGATATAGCAGAGAAAAGTTGTTGACATTCCTATTTGATTGCTTTGCTTTCTCAGAAAAATACAAGTCAGGCATTCAGCTGAGAGTATGGATATGAGGGAGGAGGCTACATGTTTGAAGACACAGTTGAAGGCATAAAATAATTGACTAAAACAGTGGAAATATCAAAGTACTAAAGAGATAAAGTATGTTTGATGTGCCACTTAAGGTTAGTGATTAGGAATTTAGTATGTAGATAATCAGTAAAAGTGTGTTGAATTCTGCAGCCACATTCAATCTAGTGGGTGACGATAAAGAGTAAGTAGAAGGTTAGAAATAACAGGTTTGATTTAGCTAAATGAATTTTAAAAAATGAGAGAGAGAGGGAGAGAGAGAGAGAGAGAGAGAGAGGAATTGAAGAATATGCTTACAATGATAGGTTATGAACTTTAAATTGGAAAAAGGAAAGACATCACTACATGAAGGTGGTGAGATAGTGAAAAGGTAGTAGAATCAATGAAATGAAGGAAGGTATTACAGAGTTGGATGATTTGCAGGATATTTTTCAGCCAGAGGAAGTCGGCTGAAAAATAAAGTGATGGTAGTTGGAAAGTAGAATGTATTATATTAAGATGTCTGAAGATTTTTAATTATAGGTAATGATAAGGCTAAGTATATAAAAATGGAAGCAAGTAATTAAAAAATCTGGAAGAGATAAAAGGTGTAAGATAATGATATTTATAACTTATAAAAATAGTTTCCGAAGTATAGAAGTTTGATTGAATTCCTAAGAATATCAACACATATTTAACTCAAAATATATGGACACCTATATTATTAGTTTGAGCAAGCAATAACACATATGTAACTAATAGGATAATGAAAAATCAAGAAAGAACAAAATGTGTCTGGAATATTTTATGGGGCATTATCTAACTAATCTCCAAAATAGGTACCTATCAATAAAGAACAGTTAAATACATTATAGTACACCTACTTGCATGCAAGAAAAATATGGAATCATTGAAAGGAGATAATTTTGTAGAACTTGAAAAAGAAACTGTGAAAAATGATACATTTTTGAGTGAGACAGTACTATCAGATAAAAGGGGCACAACTGTATAAAATGTTTTAGTTTTTTACTTTGCTTGTTTTGTTTGAAAAATATAGCAATGACTTGTTCAGGTAATGTAATATTTTGAAATTATTTAACAGTCTTGAGTGTGAGTTTGAAAATTTGGGATGGAGGAAAGACTCACGGTTTTTAATGAAAACACATTTATAAATATGATCTTTTTTTATCCCAACTGTGGGCATGTTATTTTTCATGATAGACCTTAGTAAGTCCAAATCTCACTTCATATTCTAGGTGTGTTTATATGATGTTAATATTTAGATACAAAATCATGAGAAAAGTAGTGATGACATTTAACTGAGAGGGGTCTTGGGGAAAATGATTACAAGAATCCTTGAAATTTAGTTTTAATTTCTTCACTAATTTGAAATATATAATTCTGTAAAATAAGATTAATCAATCTATAATGAATTATCTTTACAAATAATATAGCTATAAATTAAAATTTTCCTTTTTAATACAGTTAAAGTACAAATTATCTTTATATAAAAACTGAGGTAAAAAGCAATTCAGCAAGATAGTAGTAATTAATATAATAAAAATATTAGAGATATGACATGTAAAATAAATATTTAAGTATATGAACACAGCTTGTTTATAACATTAAGCTTTCTTCATTCATTTAAAGACACATATTTTTGTATTTATTTTATAATCATTTAAACTTAATTTTTTGAAACGATAATTTCTCCTTCAGTGTTCTTTTTTTTTCTTCTCTTAGGTAATTTGTGC
Organism: Lyroderma lyra; assembly: GCA_004026885.1. Lineage (NCBI taxonomy): Eukaryota > Metazoa > Chordata > Mammalia > Chiroptera > Megadermatidae > Lyroderma > Lyroderma lyra. The sequence continues at coordinate 865 of PVJL010015599.1, read as the reverse complement.
TCATTAACTACAAGGCTTTTTAAACTATGAAAGCAGTTTGCCATTTCTCTTATTGCTCTTATTAAACCAGAAATGAATGAATGAATTTGTATGTATATGCACACAGGCATATATATATATATATATATATATATATATATATATATATATATATATATATGAAACACGGTTGTTTATTCCTATAGCATAAAAATCCATGGCTCAGGATTCAACAAAGTCTTAGAAATCATTTTCTTTATCTTGCTGGTTGTGGAAGCGTTTTCTCTGCAAAAAGTTGTTGAGATGTGTGAAGAAGTGGTAGTCCGTTGGTGAGAGTCAGGTGAATATAGCAGATGAGGCAAAACTTTGTAGCTCAGTTCTTTCAACTTGTGAAACATTGCTTGTGTCAGTTATTGCAAGGGAGAAAAACTGGGCCCTTTCTGCTGACCAATGCGGGCTGCAGGCATTGCAGTTTTGGGGGCATCTCATTGATATGCTGAGCATACTTCTCAAATCTAATGCTTATCACCAGGATTCAGAAAGCTTTAGTGGATCAGACCAGCATCAGACTACCAAAAAGTGGCTACGACCTTTTGGGGTGCAAGTTTGGCTTTGGGAAGTGCTTTGGAGCTTCTTCTCGGTCCAACCACTGAGTTGGTTGTTGCCAGTAGTCATGTAAAATCCACTTTTCATTGCACGTCACAATCTGATTATGAAATGGTTCATTGTTGTTGCGTAGAATAAGAAAAGATGACACTTCAAAAAGATGATTTTTTAAAAATTTCTGCTCAGCTCATGAAGCACCCACTTATTGAGGTTTCTCACCTTTCCAATTTGCTTAAAATGCAGAACACTCGTCCCCAAATAAACATTAAACTATCGATTG
>PVJL010015598.1:0-23704 GCA_004026885.1 Lyroderma lyra | reverse complement strand
TTATTACAAAAACATCCATTAAGGGGGAGGAGGGGAATGGCCAATATGTTTCCATCGGATCTCAGTCTGCTGAGACACCCTCTCAAGGAAGCTTTTACGGATATCGTTCCATCGGATTTCTGCCTGAGCTGTATGTGGGACACAAGGCAGCCAGGGGGCAGGAGATTGACCTCAGAGAGGGGGAGGGGCTGTGCCTCACTTCTGTTGAGCCCAAGCTCTCTCCTGATGGCCCCTATGTGATTGTGCCTGTCTCAGGTTGTTCCTCCCTTGAGGAATCTTACCCGTCATTGACTAACCAGCCATCCTCCAGGGCCCTACAGGGTGATGTGAGGTGTGCGAGTGAGGGAGGAACAATACTCCCAAGAGAGGGTCAGTTCTGTCTCCTAGATAGTCCATGCCCACGTGGCCTCCATGCTCAGCTCCTGCCTTAGGATGTCATGGGGAATGCGTGGGGGGGGGGGGGGACAGACAGGTCGGCAGCTGTCAGGCAACAAAGATTGACATCTTTGTAACATGTAACATCTTAAAAGAAAGGAGTCGAAAATAATTCAATGTTTTTTCAACTCATGCTCACCAGGGATAATTATATTTCGCTCACATGAAAATGATATGGACCATAAGGCAGAATCACAACTTGCTACCATACTGAATGGAACCTTGAGAAAATTGCAGAAGTGCTGATATGTACCATTGGTCAAATTTCAGTCTGATGCTTTCAGAATCTAATGAAGCAGAAGTGTCTAGTTAACTAAAGAAGAAAAAAGCATGACAAAATATAAATGGGTAAATACATCTTTAAAGCTTTCAATAATTAAAACCAAAACCAAAACAAAACAAAACAAATAAAAAGACTCTCTTGGAATGCACCTTCCTAAATTCATATCATTATCATTCCACTTACTAGTATGATAACTAACCACCCTACTAATTCACTTATCTTAATTGCAATATGGAGCAAACATTTATTCTGCCTGCTTTTAATATTTTTATTTTCACAAATAGAACACTAATATATCCTTTGTAAACAATATTCAAATAATGTGCAGAGAAAAACACAAACACTACTTATTTCTGCCTTCCTTGCTACTTTACTGCTTTCCTACACCCTCCTCAGACATTTCTGAAGTTAAGAATTTGATGTCTATACACGAAAACTTTTGTAGGTATTTACATATAAATACATATTATTTTTCCTATAAATGTTCTATGCATATTTTAGAACTTTTTTTTAACTTAACCATCTATTTTAGAAATATATTCATGTCAATACATGCAGGTTTAGCTCATTCTTTATGACTATATAGTAATTGTTTAAAGTATTAAAATATTCTTCCATTGATGGAGTTGTCACATCTTTAAACAAACACACAAGTACTTCGTCGGAATGGTCATGGGATTGAAGTTGATGTGCCAAAGATAGAGTGTTTTTAATTTTGGTATAACCTGGTGAATTGCTTCCAAAAGAATTTACCAATTATGATTCCCCCCTATATGAGGTGATTCTTTTTTCTGTAGCTTCAGCAATGCAGGGTATTATTACAGTCTTTGAAGTTTGATAATGAATTTAAAAACTGTTTAAATACACATTTCTCTGATTAATGTTCTTATACATCTATGTAAATGTCTACTAACCATTTGATTTGTATATATTTGGCAAAATATCTGTTTGCATTATTTCTATATTGGTTTGTCTTTTAGAATTTCTCTTTTTCTGAAGGAAATTATATATCATATCAGACTTTAAACCTGTTAATGAATCTTCAGTAAAGTTTCTTGACCTTAAAACTGCTGAAAGAGATTTGTTGAAGTCTTCTCCAGTAATTGTGACTTGTGAAGTATTTTCAAATTTTCTTATGTGTTTTAAATTAAATTTGAAACTATTTATATATTTGCACTATTTTATTAGGTATTTAAATAATTGTGAATAAGTTGTTTTAGTAATAATAAATATAACATTTATTATTAAATACCTATTTTTATCCCTTTTTAAATCCTATTTTAAGATTAGTATACAGATTAAATATTCAGTCTAATGTTAATATTGCTACCTCTCCATAATTTTAGTTAGCATCTGCCTGGGAGATCTTTTAACATTACATTATTTTGTGTCATTTTCAACCCGAGTTTCTTTATACAGTATTTACTTTTTAAAAAAATTTAAATGAGAATTTAGTTCTTAATACAAAATGTAGTTTTCCAGGTTGGTGCTATTACTGATGCATTTAGCTTTATGTCTGCCATGATATTTAAAGTTTTTGTTCAGCTTTCTTCCTATTTTACTTGTTATTTTTCTCTTTTTTATTGACTGTATTTTATTAATCCCAACTTTTTTCATCTAACATTTCAAAAAGTATATACAGAATTGTAACATGATTACTTTCATATCTCTAGCACATCTATTAAAACCTAATAAATATCTATACAAACTAGAATACAAATATGTTTTTATTTTTCTTCTTATTTTGAGTACACTTTAGATTTTGGTCCAAGATTGCCATCAGTATTTTTCAACATAAAGCAAAATAAAATAATTGTTTAAATTTAAATTTAAGATTTACTAAATTATTTGCTGACACATTGTTTCTACACCTCATATGTTTTTTATGAAAGTATTTTTCACCTTTCTGTGGTATACAACTTTTCTGGAAATATCTCAACTATTCATCACATTAGAATGCTAGTATGGCCAAGTATAGAATTCTAGGTTCAAGTAATTTTCTCTCACAAACTTGCTACAATGTCAAAGTGACCCCTGATTGTAATGGCACACTGATGAGCCAGGGATCAGTTTAATTTTGTATAAGCAGGAGCATTAGATTCTCTGCCATTATTTTATGGCTGGAGTAACAGCCCTGAAACAAGTCAATAGGACAGGACACCTGAAAAATAATGCTGGTTGCTGTAAGTTTATTTATCTCTGAGCCAGACTCTTGGGTGTTTTAAATACCTGCATTTCATTTTAAAACCACCCACAGAGAGGAGTACAACCTCCTGTGGCATCAAGAACTGTCTCCACAGAGGACTCTGCAAGATGCAGTCTCAACACTCCCAAACTTAGATTGTCAAGGATTTTGGGTATTTCTTCACCTCATGAAAATGTTACTCAGCTAACAAGGGTGAGGTTATTCCCTTACCAAGAGTGCCAGACTCTGGCTTACTTTCTGTGTTATATATAGCAGAATATTGATTTAAATTTTATACTCACTTTTATATTTAAGAAAAACACAGTTTAAAAAAGGACTTGTCTCAGGTCAGCATCTTTTTTTTAAATCAACCAGTACATAAACTTTATTTTTTGAAGCAGAAGATATGAATGAATTATTCCTATATAACCAATACATAAATAGTATACAGATACATGTAATATATACCAGGGTGCCCAAAAATATATACACATTTTAAGAGATGTTAACTATGGATTAGTTTTTGAAGTTAAATTGAATTATGGTAGTGATGTATATGTATGACATTCGCTGAAAAGATGGTGTTAATCAAATGAATGCTAACATCACCATGCAACAGGCAGGACAGTCAGAGAAAATAGCAGAAACATGCTTGTTGTTCAAGGAGCACATGACTATTTGCTAGGACAATGGATAGGGTAAAGAGGTCCAGTTGACTTTCCCCCACATTCTCCTGACTTAACACACCTTAACTTCTAACTATGGGACCTGAAAGGATGTGGTGCACCATAGAAAACTGGCTACCCTGGCAGTACCTCAGGGAGAAATTGAAACGGCATATGCAGGGATATTAGTGGACACTTTGGTCAACGTTGCTCAAGCGGTAGTTTGCGACAATCAGAAGTGTCTGGATGCTAATGGTAACCATTTGAGCAACTCTTGTAATTGCAGAAATCAAACGTGACTTGTATTTATCTTTTGTTATTGGTATATATTGAGTATTACAATTTTAAAAGCTTTTTCTTTCTTAAAATTTGTGCACATTTTTTTGGCAGCCTCTACACAGACACACACACACACACACACAGAGTGATGCAGTCCTAAAGTTAGATTAGCATGCCTTCTTTACATGCCTTTTATAACTCTTCTTTTTTTGGAATTCAGCCCAAGTTATTACCTTCTCTGAAAAATCCTACCTACAACCCAGAGATAGAAAGATAGATGGCTAGAAAGAAAGAGAGAGGAAGAGTGAGAGATGATAGATAGATAGATAGATAATGTATAGAGAATGAGTACATACATATATACACAATATATTCTTAGTAAAAAAATGAAAGCAATTCCAATAGAACCGATAAATAAGATGAAAATTGTCTCCAGCATGACTTTTCCTCATTCTCCCTTCTATTCTTTAGGCAATTTGTTTTCAGTCCTTCTAATCATTTTTCCATATTTCAAAATGACCAATAATCTCATATAACATCCTCTATGAATCCATTCTCTTTGGCTAATTTTTCCAATAACATTATTTTTATTTATTCATTTGTTTTCTTTGTAACTTAAAACAATATACTTATTTTACTTGTTCCTTTAATACTAACCAACATTTCCATTCTACTCTGTATAACATGAGCACCTCTATTTATTCTATCACCTTTTTTCTGTATATTCTATGTTGAAACAATTAAATTTGTTCAGGAATTTGTTAAGGAGAAAAATTTGGTCTGCCAGGAACTTCAAGTCTTTGTTATTTACCTATAGATTGTCAGTAAAAGTGAAGAAGAAAAACAAATTTTATGTTATCTTACTTTTATAGAATATTGCTCAATTCAAGACCATTTATGTGACAGAATTTCACATCCTTCTCAAACTGTTCAGTGTTGTAGCTCCTAAACCCCTTGTTGAAAATTCTAGAATCAAGGCATATACATTAATTCCTCACATTCTATCAATTGTTAAGTCATAGCATATTTTAACTTATTTTACATTGAAACCATAATTTCATTGTACAACTTTTGTTTTCTATCACATCTATCTTTTGTTTTGTTACTCTTACTTCTAGTGCATACTACATTTTCAGAGTGAGAGAAGATATAACGGAAAGGCATATAAAATGATTGAATGAATGAGTTGAAATTAAAGAAAGCATTTATATACACATAAAGTTTGCCATCTTTTCTTAATGGACATAGCATGTTAATGAATTCATTCCTCAGGAATTACCTTATCTATTGCCATTATTTTCCATTTAAGGAAATCAAGGAATAGGGAAGTTAAACCACTGGGCCAAGATCAAACAGCTGGTTAATGAAGGGTCTGGGACCTGAACTCAATTTTATTACTGCCAGTTCAACATCTTTTCTATACCACAGTATTTCCTCAGTTTGCTCATATTTAATCCTCACTTATTTCACTGGTCAAGTATAGCTGTCATTCAGACCTGGAGGTCCCTGATGACAAAGAAATGTTGGTCTTCAGACAATGAATGCTATTCTCTAAACCTTCAGAAAAACTACCAGTCATTATGCTTTGCAAGAAACAAGTACGAATTGAGCATCTTACAGTTCTTTTGATTGTGGAACGTTAATAGAGTATTATTTTTTATCTCAACTATTGATATAGTGGGGATTCTATGGATCCCTTGCCTTACTAGACAGTTAAGTCTAATTAAGAGTTTTTTGGGAGTTCCCTGATGGTGTAGTGGCTTAAGGCTTCAGCGCTGGTGCTGTCAGCGCTGCGGCCTGGGTTCAATTCCCAGTGAGGGAGCTACCCACATACCAAAAAGCAAAAAAAAAAAAAAAAAGAGGTTTTTCAAAATCTATTTAAATTACATTTTTGTTTAAAAAGTTTTTGGGTGAATCAATCAATTTATAATTGCTCTCATTTTTGTTTCAACAAATCAAGAAATATTTGTAATGTCTCCTAATAGATATTAAATTAGTTGAAATTAAGTTATTCTAACTCGTTATGCAAGTTAGACATTTTTTAGCATTTATAATAAAAACTTCCACTGAGAATGTAAAACTTATAGTTTGGGAGTCCTTTATTCTACATGTCATTTTTAAAATATTACAGAATTTGTTAAATTTTTGTTATAAATTCTGCTGGCACAATATTGTTAATATTTCCCAAAAGACAACTCAAAGTCATATACATGGAAAAATGCCATCATTTCTTACAATAAGATAATGAAGGAATCCTCTTTATTTTAGGCCATAACCATTTTAGTTTCAGGTCAGAAAAGACTTCCAGTGCCATTTTGACCATGAAGAAGCATGGCCTTCTGCGACTAATCTCTAGATACCATCTGTGTTAAGGGTGAATTTGAGGCAGTAACAATTGTATGGGCTGAAGTCAAGACAGGGCTGCTGTGGAGGAGGTACTCTGGGCAAAGACAGGCTCAAATAGGGGGCAAGTATAAAAAAGATATCGTGAGGCCAAAGACACTGGGCTTGAGGACTTGTAAAAAATCAGGGCATGGGTCATTGCAAGTCTGGCTCTAATACAATCTATGTCTACTCAAAACAAAAATTGCACATTTTGTGGACAAGAGGAGTTCAGAATTCAGAGTGAATATGAGGAATTATCACACATGCGCACGCATGCACACCCACACACCCCTTATATGGAAAGGTAGATAACAAGGTAAAGGTGAATACCTTTTATCTGTGCCCCCATATCCACTTTACTCCCTTTGCACTACTCTATGCCCAGAAATGCTTAGCTTATAGGGACTTTGAAAAAAGAAAGCAACCTCCATGCTTTCTAGGGCTTCTGGCCAGTGGGAAGCTTCAACATTAGATCAAAGAGGAAGAAGGAGAGAATAAAGTCAGAATATTCATTCTCTTAGCTACTTCCCTTCAGAGTTGTGAACTGTATACTGCATTTTCCAAATCTCAATGCAAATGGTTTGATATCAGGACCTTGTGCTATGGACTAAATATTTACATTTCCCCAGATTGGTATGTTGAAACCCTCAACCTCAATGTGATTGTATTTGGAGGTAGGAACTTTACAGAAATAACTGACTTAGATCAGTTTATAAGAGTAGAACCTCATGTGTCCTTATAGGCAGAAGAAAAGACCAGAGGCCTCTCTCTCTCTACCATGTAAGAACACAGTAAGAAAGTGGCCATTTGTAAGCTGTCAAGAGAGCCCCCATTAGAAGTCAAACCCTTCAGATTTTGACCTTAAACTTTCCAACCTGAAAAACTATGAAAATAATAAATATTTTTTATTTAAACTACCCCTTTATGATATTATGTTATGGCAGCTTGAGCTAAGACACTTTGGTTCCACCCATGAGTAGTACCTGTCCAGACAAAAATTAAGAACCTGGAGAATTTATTTGGGTGATATGTGACAGGCGATGGCAGGGTTCCATGCTAGTGTATCAGTTGTACAAATTGTAGAAGACGCACCCAGTGGTAGCCCATGGGTGTGATCACTGGACCAACTCTGTGGCAGACTTTTGAGGTGTCATCTCTAGCCACAAATGCTCTAAGATTGAATTTTTGGCATTTTCAGAACTTACTTTGAATAAACCTAATCTTTTCTTACATCAGTCAAAGTTAGTGTCTATTATTTTCAGCTAACTGTATCAATCGCTATGTTTAATGTTGGTTATTTTTGTGTTATCCAAAAAAAAATAGTTCAGTGCTTTGGTTCACTCTCTCCTGATTTAACATTTAACATCTAGGGTAGCAACCCACCCCTACTTTTCTGGGGGGGAAAACCTGATATCTACAACTAAATTATAATTAATTCTGGTTGTGTATCAGTAGCTCTGAGGTGACTGGTCAATTTGGTCAAATTGATCAATTCAGTTCAACCATACATTTACATCACAAAACCTCTGCCTGCAGAGAACAAGGTTAATAAGCAGTGTCTCTTATGCTTTATCTGCTAAAACAAGTTAACACATAAGTTGCTTGTTCTTAGAATAGGTTCACCTGGGGCCATACTGTGGTTTGGCTCATTGTTTATCTGACTCGCCTAAAAAATCACTCAATTTAAATTACAATATACCTCAGCACAGTAAAAGCTATTTACTAAGCTTTATTATGTTAGGGAACCAAAAATGGCCTAATCAATTTCAAGTGGCTTTTAAATCCTCTAGAATTGAATAAAGGAAGATGCTGTGTAAAACTCATTTAGATGGACTTGTGTGATATTTAAGACATTCTTTATATTCTTCAGCAAAGCATAATGTAGATAATTTTTATACTTTCATATGCAAAAGAACTGTCATTTTATACACTTACAGATCAAAATATTATAATTATACTTTTATTTTAGTTAGTTCTTGAATTAAACTAAACCTTAAATTTAATCCTTTTTTTTTGTCCTTAGGGCGAAGCCTAAAAATTTTCCTCAAAATTCATTTTCTACTTTTCTCTTTTACACATTTAAATCACCCAGTGTCTGTATGTTTCCTTCTATTTTTACCTCATTTTATTCTCCATCTATATTTGCTCTTATCCATATAGTGTTTATATATGTCTTCAATTTTTCTGAAGTTTCTTCCACCTTCTAAATGTACAGTTTATTTCCTCACTAACTTTTTTCACTGGGAACAGCTAGCTAATGTAGTAAATGTACCTTGTAATGGTCTTGAGACCTTCTAGCTTTCCTGTGTATGTGTTAATGAGAACTTTCTGAAGACGATGCATAGTCAAAAGATGGGAGAAGGAACTCTTGCACGAGAGGGTTCCACCCGAATTTTGCTATTGACTAACTGTGCATATAACTCTGAAGGTTTTTTTTTTCTTTTCTTCTTCCTCATTGATAATATAAGGGAATCAAACAGAAATGTTCTAGCTCTAAAATTCAGTGACTAAACTTCATGCACTTTGGCAGGCTGTTGAAAAAAATAATTTAAATGTAAGAAAAATCACATGTTGATGACCACCTATTGTAACTTTGCATTTGGGTAGAAGCATATTAATATTCTGAAAAATCAAAGTAGATAATGCATCTGTGACAGCTTTAAGAGGGCCAAAAATTTTTTAAACTGTTTATATCAAGAAGTAGAATTAATTTTCTTGTCCTTAGATATGAGTGGGCTCTGACTGCTTGACTAATAAGAACACAATGAAAGTTGACTTGTTAAAGCCTCCTTTATAGGAGACTATAAGATCTATAAGAGATGGGCAGCTTCCACTTACTGTCTTTTGGAACTCTTGTGTTTTGAAACCTTGTGTTGAGAAAATAAAGGCAGTACTGTGAAGACGCCCCTGTGAACAGAAAATAGCCCCCAGCTAATGGCTTTCATTGACCTTCCATCTTACAAGCAGAAACAACTTGTCCGCCATCTTGGAAAGGGATTTTCCTGCTGCAGTTGAAGAAACCTCAGCTGAGGCCTCATCTAACTGAAATGAACATCTCTGCAGAGACATACACAAACCAAAGATTTGTAACAAAATAAATGGCTGTTGTAAGCAACAAAGTTGTGGGTACTTTGTTACACGGTATTAGATAATTGGGATAAGGCCCTCTATAACTCTCATCCCTTTCAATTCCTGTATTGTCGAAGGCATGTGTTTATACGCATGTGAGCAGAGGAAATTAGCTTTGGAATTGGGAGGTTCAGAAACTTACCAGAAACTCTGGGGTAAACAAACAAACAAAAAATGACAAAGAGAACCAGTGGTAATTAAATAGTAAAGTATAATCTCAGAAAATGTCACAGAAGATACATGAAGAAGGTTAATAATCCGATTTTAGATTTATAAAATTAATTTGAGGACAAATGGTATTTCTATATATCATTTAATCAAAAATATAAGACCTATAATTTTAAACTTCGTAAGTACTTTTCTGTGGCCAACCTTCAGGAGAACACGATGTTTCCAATTGTGTATCTTCCAAAACTTGATTAATAGCTGAAATTTTAATACACTTTTAGAACTCAAGTGCTCAGACCAAAACAAGACAACTGTTCACTATGAAATGTTTTGTTGTTATTATTGTTTTAATTTTCACTGACACAGCCCAACAGTTTTGAGTCTGTAGGGCAAAATTAAGTAAAAACCCTCTAATCCTATTACCTTTCTGCCAGAAATTCCAGTTCAGTTCAAAGATGCATGCCAATTGCACCTCTAAAAAGAAAAATCCAACAACACCTCATCAGTCTTCATTTTTCTCTCAGAGGCCACAGAAACCCAAATTGGATCCTACAGAAAAACATAGTCCATTGTTTATCACAAGAAGATCAATGGTTTTTTTATATTGCAATATTTGCAAATATAAGTCATAACAATTTCACTGGATCTTTTGAAGGCAAAATTCCAATCCCAAGTCTCCTGAATGGCTGTCAGTGGGTCAAGTTTATATCCATCTTTGATCTCAAATTCACACTAATAGAATAATATTAAAGTTGGACTCATTTTTTCTCAGTTGAACTTATTTTTCAGTAAGGGGGTTGGAATTCAGAGCTTGGAAACTTTTTGTTTGTTTGGAAATTATTTTTAGCCTTACTCTTTCCTTGACACGTAATGTATAGCTCAGGCTGTTAGAGTCACTTGAAAACAGGTGTTGATTTAGTGTCTACTCAACGAATTGGTTTATCCTGAAAGAACTCATTTATTATGCTGTTGCTATTGTATTCAGATTTATTATTATTATTTGGCAGTGGCCTTCATTTATTAATGACTGGAATTTAAACTGTTCAATCTTGTAAAAAAAACAAAACAAAACTCAACTGTTACTTATCACCACCAAGTTGGGCTGCACGTACTGTTTCCTCTATTGGGCATGGAACCAAAAAGATTTTTAGAAAAAGGCTTCCAAAATGGTAGAAGTTAATTTCTTCTCTCTGAACTCAGAGATTCAGAGATTAGCTTCTAAAGTTCAAAATTTTGTAAAAATTGTTATTTTTTCCTATTTCAGAGTTGGGAGTTCAGCCTTTATCTTTCAAATAATTAAGTATTTAAAACTGAGCAACAGCTTTAAAATCCAGAAATTTAGAAATGATAGAAACACTAAAGCCATTCCATAGTTGTATTTCTTTGTGTAATTTTTTCAAAGAAGTCCTAGACTTAAATAATGGCAAATGTTGTTTGCAGAACAATGAAATCTGCCTTAGTTTTGTATTTTTTATTCTGTTCTTGAAGAAATTAATTTAAGTGACAATTATACTCTTCTGAACACAAAAATTACCTTTTTAAAGTATTTCTGGGGGAAAATAGCATTTGTAATGAGATATGTCTCTCTCATTCATTTAGTTGAATGCTTTTATTGTAAAATAATATGATTGAAACATTATTTCCTTTAACTTGCATAAAATCTACTGGTATACTTAAATGTCAATGCTCATAGCTTTGAAAAACACAGCTTTTCTAGAAAAGTAGGTACATTTTTTATATAGGACAACATGGAGAAAAGGTAAAGCTCTTTGATCACTATCATACAACATTGCCAAAAAATAGTAATTGTTTTGTACATGGGTTCTCGTATACCTAAGATCACCAACAAATAGATTTTTTAAGTGGGAAAATGCATAAAGGATGAAGAAATTAGAAAGTTATTTTTCAACATAAATTTGATACTCTAAAATGTGACTTCTGCAATGTACTAATATCCATTAATCAATACAAACTCACTTCTATTAACTATGCTTCATTCATCTCCTTTGTAATCACCATGATAAGTACATATATAAATCATTGAGGACCTTGGATGCAATATTACTAGATATGCCCATATAAATTAATGTAGAGTCCAAGGAGAAAATAATATTTTATTTTCTGAAAATCTTGGTTGACTTTTTCTTTTCTGATGATAACCATAAAATCAACGATGTTTTCTATTTGGTGATTGCTAGGAAGCTCTGGGTCAAATTATCTTGATCTTTCTGATAAGTATAATTGTATTCTTTTCTTGGATCACAGTGTTTATCCTTTCACATACTTACTTTATTATTAGTTATCAATGATCAGGCAAATAAAAGCACTTTTGCACTGTTTCTGGTTATTCTTAAATTGTTGTATAGCAATGATTGCATTATTCTCAAAAACATCATTATATTTAAATATATAGCAGTTTTATTTCATTATAAAAATGTATTAACTTACACATTTTAAATTGGGCAATAGAGGGTAGCTATGGGAAAAAATTATGTTCTAGGAATATATGAAGTAAAGTAATCTGCCTTAATATCTCAAGGCATTTTTATAAAAATTGGCTTTTGATCTGAGACTCTCAAGATTGGCAGTTGTAAATCACATATTCCTCTTTATTCTGTGATATCAATTCTCTTTATCAACTTTTATGAAACAATTTCATTTGAGGACACAGCTCACATACAAAACCAACAAGAAACAGTGCAGTACTATCCCTCTTTAAATTTTTATGCTTGACTGTATTGTTAAAAAAAAAAAAAGTGTCAAGGTAAGGAATCATTTAGACAAAAATCAAATAAGAAAATGAATAGACATTTATAATAAGGTTATTCATTCAGTATTTGTTTCTGTGGGTACTATTCAATTCTATTACCTTTTCCTTATAATTGATCATATAAGTTTCTTGTCATTATAACAGAGAGGCAAATTACTTCTTAATATATCTATATCTTAAGAGTATATTAGCTATATAGAGTTATATCAAGTATTATTTAAGGAAAAGCAAACCAGTTGTTTTTTAATATGTTCATGAGACCCCAAAGTATTCTTAAAATGTCACTGAATCATTGACTATTTTTCTGTCTGGGATAAGCAATATTACTCTTCCATTGTGAGGAAACTGAGAAGTAAAGTAATAATTCTTCCTGTTCTCAAGTGACTCTCAAATGACAGAACAAAAGCTCACGAGCACTCAAACTGTCTGCCACCATGAACACGAGGATATTATCTGAATTGAGGATCCCCGCCTTTTCCCAGAGAAATTACAAATTTGTGACATTTCAGGAAACTTTTTATATTGTTGTATTTGAAAAATGAACCTCAAATATTAAACTACATGGAAAATCTTAAATTGGAAAGTTTAGGGCACTAAAAATGAAGTTTCCCAATAGTGTACATCAGGAAGTTAACATCTATGGCACTATTTGACATTATATGAGAGTTTAAGAAGCCTTCACTTTAGTTAGGATAATTTGAGGTTTCTTTTTAAATCTCTATAGTTCAATAGTGTTAATTATCCATACAGTTCTACCCTATTAAGGTTCTTTGCTCCCAGTGCTGCATAAATGAAGCAAGGCAACCAGTTGGCCTCCTGACATTTGTTCTGAATTGGCTTTCAATCTTACCCACAAATTGTCTTCTCTCAGCTTGCCTCTCTCTGCCCAAGAGATTTCATCTGTCTACTTCATCCAGCTTTGGCATCTTGAATGATCTACTTCTTGATTTTGTGTGGATCTGTTACGTTTCTGGTTAGTGGCTCATCACCTCTTCTCTAAGACGCCTGTTTATGTGCTGCTTACACATTACCATTAATCTGAACCTGACCTCAGTCACCCTCCTGGAGTTTTACCTCCTGGAACCCTGGGGCCTCTTTACTGGTCCATAGAACTCCGTCCCTAATACAATTGTACTGAACTCCTAAACAGAATCTTCCTTCTTTTTCCCTTTTGTTCATTTGCTTTTAGACCATAATCCTTTCCTGGATCAGAGTATTACAACCCAGTCTCATCTTCTTGGCTTTGCACAATATATTCAGAGCCTGTTTTCCTGGGTAAAGAAGTCAAATCTCATCAGCTCACAAGAGGCGATTATTATAATAAATAATCAGAAATTTTATGAGATGGTTTTTAGTCCACTAGCTTGAAATTGGCCATGGTAAGAGGATCTACGAGTACATCACAGAAATTGCCAAATACTACAAATCAAGGTTTTCTTTACCCAGTCCAGAAACTCCTCGCTCACCCTTATCATCAACCATTTTATTTGCACACCACTGGTCTTGTTCTCTGAGGGTCATTCTATGAGGCAGAAATAAATTGGAAAAATTCCTTCAATTTAGCACATAAATGTATAATACCTATCTCTTAGGGACATTTGTATTTAACATGAGTACACTGAAGAATCACTTGAATTCAGTATTTTCCAAACTAAGAATCACATAAGAAGCATGTAATATTGCGAAAGTCAAGGCTCTATCCCAGATGCTTTTTGCACACTGACTCTTTTGCATGTGGACCTTGGGCATCTTTGTTGTTTGTTAATAAGCATTTCAGGTGAATCAGAGTCCAGCAGAGTGTAAGAACCACTGGGGATATATATATATATATATATATATATATATATATATATCTCAGGTGGTGTAATTTACACTACCAAAACAAGAAAAAGAGAAGTCTTTCAGAAGAGCTCTCTTCATGACAACTTGAAGGTGACCATCCATTCTATCCTCACCACACACAATGTTCGTATAAACAGTGTAATGAGCTCTACTCAGTATAACAATATTGATGTTCTTTAGTGATTTATTCCATAATGAATTCCTAAAGAGTGATAAAGGGATAAATACTCTAATTTACAAATTCTAAGAACTTCTTTCCATATTTTAATAGTTTTATTGAATGGCTACATAAGTGAGAAATTTTAATTTTTTAAAGTCTTGCTTAATTGAAGGCCGGATTATTTTGCAATGATTATTTAATAATTAATTAATAAATAATTAATCTGCAATGAAAATGTCCCTAAGGATATAGACATTCCTATGCTGCTCTATTTACACATGGACAAATAATCATTGTAATTATTTTTTCCCAAAATTTGGGTTTCAATATTATTCTTTATAGAATGAATAGACAGAAAACAGGAAAAAAAATGGTTAACACTAAAAAGGGAAAATGGATGCAGTGATCCCTGAAATTTAAGTAACAAGGCTCTTTAAGTCACTGCAATTTTTTTGCCCTCTTTTGACACTTTAAATAAGATGTATATGCTGGTGGATGTCTCAAGTTTTAAATGATGAGCCAGAGAGTGCAATATATCAAAAGAGCATTCCTCAGCAGACATTTTTCTGAATGAGAAATGTGCCACCCAGAATGTGCTACAAAATGTTAATGGCTTTGAGGCTATACAAATTTGAACTTTATTGAAATGTGCTAATAATGAGAATTGTAAAATTCTATACCGGGTTGTAGAACAGTATGTTGTGGCAGGGAAAGCATGGGGAAATATGCATCATCTCGCCATGTAGAAAGACCCTAGGCATTGAGCAGGAATGGGTACCACTAACCTTTCCCTTGCTGTGGTTTCTAACAGACCTTAGCAGCTAGGGAATTTAGCTTGACTTTGATAATGAGATTAATAGCTAAACCAAGAGACAGGAATGGCCAAGGAGGGCAAGTAGTTTAAAAATTCCTATTTTTTTGAGCTCTAAAGTGAATGGGTTAGTCACATCTGGCCACCCTGTTCTCCTTCTCATCTTCAGCACAAATTAACAGAATCACCAGTGAGGAGCGGGCAGAGAGAAAGTATTTCACATTTCTTTCCACTGAAGTTTTGAAAGTTAATTATGCAGGAAACTAGAAAAAACCTTACCCTCTCTGGATGGCATATGAATTGGTTATTGTGATTCTTGCTTATGGTTTTCTATATAGAAATGAAGCATAGTCTATGCTTTTTGAAGCTTAAGTATATTTCTACCCCCTTATATATTTGGATTTCAGCTCCCAGTTGCATCTGAAAAGCAATCCTATTAAGCTTCTACTCATAACTATATTCTTAAAAGAGTTACTTTGAAATTTTACTTTCAAGCTGGATATTACATTCTCATAAACATATTAAGGGCTTAATGGCATGGTCTGCACTCCACAGAAATCATATCTAATAATTCCATAATTGATTTTCATATGCTTACCTTTTGCCAAAAATAAGCTTAATGAATGGATACAATTGAAATGACAATCATAGGTATTATTTGCTGTATTATTTTAGACAGATAGAGCAAGCTAAATCCCAGGTCCCGTTCTGCTTTTGTTAAGATATCACTATTGCTTTTAGCCATCCATTATCCACCCTAACAGACAAGCTGGAAAACGCACCCTGCCGTTTACCTCCAACACTCACTTAACAGAAATAAAGGCAGCCACCACCTTCTGACTCTAAATTGTATGAGATGGAGGGTCTGAGTTACTGACTTTAACCTTGACAAGGCGTCTCATCAGTTGTCTAAGAGACTCATTCAGTCAGCATTTAACCATACACTGGGATCAGAAATAAGTCTAGGACACTTAAATTTCAGTGTGGACAATAGAGTTCTTATTTGGAGAGCAACTTGGTTGGTTGGCAGCACATTGCAGATTAGCACAGCAGAGCCTTGAGGATAGAAAAAGTCACCGACTTGGACTCCTGATCACTTATTTCCACAACACTCTGTTAAACGTTTTGCTGTTAATAATCACATTCCTTGACATAAATGTTATAGCCCTTTCATTCAAGCTTCTTCCTTTTTTCCTGCATGAATTCAAACTCTTATGAGGGAGATATGTGAAGTCAGACATCCTGGGGAATATATAATAAATTTGAAATTTTACTTACCTTATTTCACTTTAAATACACAAACAATACCACAATTTCAATTAAAAAATACTCACATATATTGTGACCCCATAAGGAAATGTAAAAGCTGTGATCAAAAAGTATGGTGAATGTTTAAATTAAAAAAAAAATTATTACAGTAAAAGAGACTTTACCATTTATCACCCTTAAAATACTCCCCCTCACTACAAACACACTTATCCCATCGTCTTGCCACTTTCTGAAGCAGTCCTGGAAGTCCTCATGCATGAGTATCTTTAGTTGCGCTGTTGTGGCTACCTTGATGTCTTGAATCAATTCAAAATGTTTACCTTTCAGGGTCATTTTGACTTTGCAGAGGAGCCAGAAGCCACACAATCCCAGATCTGGTGAATAAGGTGGATGAGGACACACTGTAATCTTTTTATTTGAAAGAAATTGCCGTCTCAGAAGCAATGAGTGACCTGAATTGATTCAGGACATCGAGGCAGCCACGACAGTGCAACTAAACACAGTAACAAAAGAGGGCTTGCAGAACTGCTTCAGAAAGTGGCAAGGAGCATGGGATCTGTGTGTTCAAAGCAAGGGGGAGTATTTTGAGGGAGATTAATAACAATGTGTCTTTTATCCTATAATGCATTATTTTTATCACACCTCTTAACTTTAGGCCAACTTCGTGAAGCTGAACTCCTCAGCTTTCTAAAATAGTATTTGTTAAATATCCAAAAGCTTACACATCTGATTACCTCTACAAAATATGGAACAATTGCTTGTCTTTTTAAATCATAAATAAAAGAACACAAGAAATGTATGTGATTTTTTATAAAAATTATCCCATCTATCCCATTATTAAAATTTAAATCAGAAATACATTTTGAAGGTATTCATTAAACATCTATCTATGGAGTGCTAATTATGTGTATGTCACTATCTAAGAAACTTATAAATAATAACTTCATCTTTACAACAACCAGTGACGATACTATTATTATGCTTATTTTGCAGACCAGTGAACGAAGACAGACATTAAGCAATTTGACTAGAATCATCAGCCTTACTAGTAAGTGACAGGATTCAAACCTAGGCAGTTTGGCCCTAGAAGGCATGCTACTTTGCAACTCATTAGAGTCAATACAAGACTTTTAATACTCAACAGATACATTATTGACTGACCTCAGAGGTTTTGCAACAAAAACTTAATTTTCATAGGTACCATTACAACGCTTTTACTCAACCAGGAATACTTGCTAATATTAAGTAACTATCACCATTGTTCAAGATGCATTTAGATACTATATCACTTAACCTTTACAGAAACTACATAGACATTTCTATTTGTATTTTACCATTGTAAAACTAAGGATAAGAGAAGACAAGTAAGTTTCCCAAAGTCACAATGTAAACAAGTATACCTTTCAGTCTGCCTTGCTCCAAATTTTCCTCTCTACCACACATTACATTTCTAATATTTTGTGTGATTGAATTATGTGGTCTGTGAGTTTCTTTAGGAAAATAACTTAAATTTATACTTTTATTTTTCCCTCAAGACCCTCATTACTTTGCACTTCACATTTCCCTATGCTTTCAAGTACTTAGGTACAGACTAACTATAGCTTGTCACTAAGAAGGGAGAAAACCTTTAGACGGGGCCTTAAAGAAATATTAAGCTAAATTATACCTACCTAAATAATACGTTCTCATGTATGAAGACCTTAATCAACTAAACAAATTAACATTTTCATCAGTCCAAGTAAACAAATATGAATTTATTAAAATCTTCAATATTTTGAGTAGAAAAAACAATGTTGCCTTTGAGGGTTCTTAAATTAGAACACCGTTTCGAAACCCTGCTGACTCTGTATTTAGGCTGTCTCTTGGTCTATGAGACCTAAAGGTAATGGAACTTCTGGGATGTAAAGGAAAAGAGGTAATTTCATGGACTCTATAACCAGCCTACCTGGGTGTTAATCCTGATTAAACCACTTACATGAGTGAGTAAACTCTCAGTGTCTCAGTTGTCTTATCTGAAATGATAATAATAGTATCCTTCATAGGACTGTCATGATTAAATGGCTGATGTATTGAATAAAACTGAACACATAATAATTGTTTGATACTGTGATGTTATAGTATTTTCACTTGTTTTCTACCGATTTTGCTTTCACTTAGACGGATGTAGTGGAAAACACTGAATTTCCTATAGGAATTGAATTGTTTCCCTAACACTCTGTGATATACCTGAACATGACAGTAAACAACAAAAACCTAACTACCAGCGTACAATCACTATTTAGTATCTAGCTTTAACTGGTGTCAAGTGCAAGCTTTTACCAATCTAAACTGAGAGCACTTACTGATATAATATACAACTATTTGGTTTAATTTTAATAAATATCTTAAATATCGATTGTCTTAAAAGATTACCTAAAAAGGAAATTGGATATGAATGAAATCTCTATGTGCCTTGGATCCACATTTGCTTTATGTTCCATAGTTCTTCGTCAAGTATGAACTAACTCTATTTAACACTTTGTGTATAAATAAAATGAAAAATAAAAATATAAATTTGACTTCAATTTTTTTTTCAAAATGTGTTAAAAAGTCACAAAAAGTAAAAAGTTGATATTTCAATTACTTTATGCATTTAATAATAACATTTTGAGCTGCTTTGTGTATAAGTGACATTATTTTTATTTAAAATTTTTGTTATATGGTAATAAATTTACCATTATATCGAATTTCAGCTGAAAATACTCAAAACATACTAAGTGGCCTCAATTAGGTTTAAATGTAGATAAATTAGAATCTAATGGCATTGACAACATAAAGAATTTATTACGAAATGTTATACCATGTGGCATACAAAACATCTTTGTTGATAGTGCAAACAGTAGGCTTAACACCTTTAAAAATCTTGTAAATGGAGAAAAGTCCTTGAAACAGTTTCACACTGAATAACAATTTTACAATAATTACATTATTTATATTTTTAACTAAATCCAGGTAAGGTGATATATTTTATTAAAATAATTGATTGTATTAAAGTATAAAAATTTCCTATTATTATTCATTTTTACAAAACACAAAAATATAGAAAAATGTACATTTGCTTTCTTAAACTTCCTTTCTGGAACACTGACAGGACTTTCATATTTTACTTTTGAGTGATAATTCTCAAAACAAGCAACAACACACATTGCTGGATTTCCAGGACACATAGCACAATAACACGTGGTTTATTTTTGTTTGCAAACACCTTTCCCCTTCTTAGCAAACTGTGAGGGCATAATGCTGCATATTTTGAGCATGTGGGGTCAACTCAAATGCCACCATCAGTGGATGAAAATATTCATTTTGATATATCCAAATATCTCAGCAAAAGGATTAACATTGTTATTAATAAGAAAGTCATGTGTCTCTCTCATTTTAGGATTTCTTACCACTTTGTTCAGTGTTAAACGACATTACAATCCATCTGCTATAAAAAACGCTCAGAGATTAACTATCTATCTATAACTTTCTTCTATAATTTCTCCTTTTACTTCTCTACTCATCTATTTTCCCTAAATTAAAACATCAAGGCCCTTCTAGGCTATTTGCCCTAGGAGAGATATTTGACAGATTAGAATTCAGAGAAAAATAATTATATTCTGAGATCTTATCTCCACAAGCCTCAGTCCTTAATGAAGACTGAGAAGACACCAGGTATATAACATGTATAATTTTTTAAAAATTCAGTTATTAGGTTTCTATTATCTCTGTTAGTATAATCGTCCCGACAGACTCCGTTCAATCTATTTCCATTTACTGAAATGATCTAAGTAGAAAAGATAGTGCCATGTTGAGGAGAAAGAAAAAAAGAGAAAAATAAGAAGATTAAGATGCTCGTGTGTCTTGTAGAAAGGGAGTCTGACTGGAAATTCTTGGAAGAAACGTGCCAAGGAGGAAGTCCCGCATAAACCCTCAGGATCCACGACTGCCTCAAGCACCGGTGGAGCCTAGTGAAGCTGAGGTTTCACTGAGGTTCCGCCCACCCCACGCCCACCCCCTCCCTGGAAGCAGGGCATGGCAAGGTGATTCTCTTGACCGGAAGTACATCGCAAATGTGTCACTTAGAGCAGCTGAACACAAAAGGGCTAAGAAGAGAACAGTAAAGAATGACCATTTTACCTACAAGGACAGCTGGCCAGTGACCTGCGTGAGTGAACAATCGACAGGAGAGAGGGTTCTCCCCCTCTTTGGCCCTCTGTAAGGCTCCTGCAACTTGACCACTTTGATAAATAGCGTAGTTCTCTGACCATTTTATTTATTTTAGTTTCTTCTATTCCAGCTGAATGAGACTATTTAAACAATCAAACTGCATTAGAAAAAGATAAGGTATAGTTTTTAATACAGCTGAATTTTGTGATTCATCCCACCCACACCTATCATCAGAGATCTTTGCTACTTTCTTTGCTATTACCACCACCTCTGTCATCACAGATGTCCTAAGTACTGATTGTCCTCCTTCACTTTTATAACCACTTCTTTCTAAAGGACGTTCCATTACAAAACTGGATCACAGTGACACAGTAATAGCTCTTTTCTGTTTGTCACAGTTCCCTCTTTACCAAGTACACATATTCAAGAAAAAGACTGGACAAGAGAAGGGTATGTGTGGGGGGAAAGGTGGGGTGCATGCATGTGCACTCACGTGTTTGGGTCCTTGTGGCCACACGGCCAGACACAGCCTCACAACTTACTGTGACCCATTGCTGTCTGTGTGTAAGGCCTAATAAGTAGTTTGCTCACATCCTCCAGATTTCTACTTCCCTGGTGACAATTTTCTTTTAGGGGAGTCATGTTCTCTCCCTCCATTTCCACTCCTTGAGCTAAACCTTGCCCATTTGCCCAGTTTACATATTTCTGACTCACAATGTTAATTCCTAATTCTGTCCCACCTGCATATTTAGATACATTCCATGGGCAGAGACTGGCTTCTCCTTCAGAGTGGCTGATGAGTTAGTTCAGGTTAGTCAATTAACATTCAGAACATTCTAAAACAGTTAGATAATGGCTCGGACTATGAAACAAAGAGGATCTCTTGATGTTTCCATGGCCTAATTCCAAAAACTTAACTCCCCAAACATCAAATGCTGTGTTTGTGAAATGTTTTCATTACTTCATCAAGGTGGCTTCTGTCTTTGAGACCCACAAAGAAGTAGATGAGGGAATAACTTGAGGTTTGCCCTTACGTTGTTCATCTTACAGTGTGAGAAGTTACTTCTTTACTCAAATGATTAATTAAAAATCAAAATCATTGTAAAATTCTCTTGTGTAAAGATCCTGTCCAGGTCTAGATATAAAGAGCCTTTCAAACACTTTCTCTCTTTTCTAACAGTGGTTTGATCAGTGAGCTGACCTTGCTTATACATTTAGCAGGCTTATTTCTTACATGCAGGATAGAAAATTCTTATTTATTAAGCTAGCAAAAGCTCCCCAATTAAACTTCTTTTTGAATGTACAGTTTAAATGAAGTGTAATTCATTAACTTTCATTATTAAGTTTTTTTATTCTTTTGTGTTTAAGCCCTTTAAGATGTGAATTTATTATTATAATCATGATTTAGTTAAGAAGGATTTACATGTGAAGAATTTGAGTCTTCATCATTATAGAAAGGATAGATATTAATCCTCTAGTTGGTTGCCAAACATAAGCACACATGGATTAAATTAATGCACATTCACACAGATTTCAATATTGCATTTTCCTCAAAATGGTACTATAAACGCTTACTTTGGAAGAATTTCATTTTACAAAGATCAGCTTAAAATGAAACTGAGATATGTATAGTTCCTTATTTTTGCCAAGCTTCTGTACAGTTAGTTTGTAGAAAAAATAATACTTTCTAACCCAAATTATTTTCATTTTTAAGTATGACATCCTAATAATAAAAAAGCAATTTATCTTTACATGATGACTGACCAAATCCCTTGGATAAATGACAAGATTATATAAGCTCTGAAATGTCTTCGTAGTGTAGCTTTCTATTATGCTGTTCATTATTCCTCTAACCAATCAAAAACAAAATTCATTGTTGCTAAGATTCTCATAAGAGAAGCCTGATTTATATTTTTCTCCTCATAAAACCCCATCAGAACTTTGTAATATTTTTGAAAATATAAAAACCATATAAATCAGCATAATAAAACTTTTTCCAGTGCTTGATTAAGCACAAAATTCTTTAGGTTTTCAGGAGTTGGTTTTTTTTTTCAAGATAAAATGTCATACTTATACTATTTATATATTTTGACCATTTAACATGTGTAAAACAGTGCTAATATTTTAATTATGCTTCTATCTTTTGTACAGGCCAATAACCAAGATTTTGAGTGCTGTCTTTTTATCCTATTTTTCTTATCAACCTAGTTTTTTTAAATTAAGCTTTAAATTTTGAAAGAATTGTAGATCACAAATTTAAGAAATAACAAGCAGACCTAGTGTGCCCTTACTCTGCTTCCTTAATAATAACATCTTGAAAGACTATCGCCCAATATCATAAGCAAGATAATGACATTGAGATTGTTGAGATACAGAATATTTTCATTACCACTCGGATCCTTTGGATGTAAACCTTTAAGAATCACATTTTCAGAGGAGGACAAGATGGCGACCGGAGAGGAGGTCCCTAAAACCTCTCCCAGAAAACACAATTGAATGGCCACCCAGGAGCCAAGAAAGAGGACCCCAGGTGACAAAAAACGGCAGCTGAGAATCCACACATTGCAAGTAAACACCTAAGGGTTGGAGAGAAAGGGGCGAGTGGGAGAGAGGGGAGGGAGCAGAGACGGATTGCAACAGGACCCAATTGTGGCTGACTGCAGTGCATGGGAGGGGAGAAGCCAAGGGGCGACAAGAGGAAAAGCCCTAGCAAAGCGGCAGAACAGTGGGAGTCTGTTGGGGAGCTAGGCTGGGGAGCTGGACTGGGGAGCTGGATTTTGGAGTGGCAAGTTGGGGACAGACCTTGGGAGATGGCCTCTGGAAATCTTGAGTGGTAGCAGGGCTGAGCGAGGACTCTGAACTGCAGAGACGACATCTTGGCTCTAGGCTCCCTTGGGACCCACAGCGCAGGCGCACGCGGCTCTTGCACAGGGCTGTGGTTCCTGGTCCGGGCCGCTGCTGGGGCGAGCCAGCTGCTGTGCAGCAGCTGCACAGTCCCTACACAGGGCTGCGGCTCCCGTTCTGGCCCACTGCGGAGGCGGGCCGGTTGCCTTCCTACCGCAGGGTCAGACCCACAGCTTCAGACTTGTGTGCATGCCTGCTCGTGCACCCCTGGGTCCTAAAAGCAGTGCGAGC
>PVJL010015597.1:0-23710 GCA_004026885.1 Lyroderma lyra | reverse complement strand
GCGTGAGACAGGGTGGGGAGGTTCACGGGCAGCACGGGGGGTGGAGTGAGAACTCACGCGTGCAGGTCACTGCACTGTGAGACTGAGCGTGTCCACCTTCAGGTCCACGCTATGCTGGCCGTGGTGCGGATAGATGTCCTTCCATATTTATGTAGGCGACGAGTCACAGCATCTCAGTTTTGGCGGAGACATTAGTGGTTATTTACTTTAACTCATGAGCAATTTCAAATTTCATAAACTCATTCTGCAGTCTTCCTGGGGTGAAATGAGGACCTCTGTATCAGTATTTATTTCGATTTGCCTGTTTTATATCATATCCTTTTTCACTTGAGTGAGAATGTATATGGCTTAGCCTGTGCATCGTGTAGTTCGATTTAAACGGGCGGCTGGTACAGGCAGGGCCTGTGGCAGCCTGGTAACCGACTGGGAAAGCACAGTGAGCGATTGCAACCTTAACTGTGCTCAGAGTTAAAAAAAAAAAAAGCAAATCGAATAGTAACTAAAATGTCTGGTTATTTTATATCCACTTATTATTTAGCTGCTGTTAGAAAACAAGCCAGCTCTAGAACACGCAAGAATATTTATGATGACACTATCTAGAAGAACGTGCTTGTCTCAGAGAGTCATTGGGGAACTTTATTCAAAGCTGGAAGTGACAGCCGGCAGATTTTACTCTATTATTTATTGTAAAGAGGCATAAATTTAGTTGCCAATATGTGTGGCATATGCTTTGCAAAAGGAAACAGCAGTACCTGTCAAATCGATTTTAACATATATATTAATATCATGATTTCCCTTATTTTAAGAGACTGCTTTGTGTCTATTTAAACGTCATAAGAAACAACACTTGACATACTGAGATGATGCATTTCTCAACTGTCCATGGTGAGGTATATGGACAAGGAGATGGCGGGCCTCCCGTCTCCCGTTTCTCCTTCACGGAAACAACAAGAAGGAAGTGTTGGCTTGGGTCTTCCTTGTTGACTGTCTCTCTTGTTTTTGACCTATAAGTTTTAGGTATTTTTTATCGAAGACGTGAATTATCCGAGATGGAAAATTCTTAGGTACAAATAGAGAATAATAAAACAAACCCCTTTAGCTGAACTTAACTGATACCAAAAGGTGCTTTATGTCGTGGCCTGAGGCGTTACAGCCAGACTTGTCAGTATCAATATGGTATCAGCCTCCTGTGGATTTTTTATACCTTGGGAAATTTTAACGTAAGAGCAACTGGTAGTGTAGAGTCTGTCTAGCATATGAGTGCAGGAGAATGAGGAGAGAGAAAAAGGGGAGAATTTTCAGGCACCCAAATGTTCATTTCTATTTTAGTTAAAAGCACTTCAAAGTTGTGGTTTGAGAATCGGAAGATCTTAGCTCCACAGGCATCTGCGATGTCTTGATTCTCGTCTGGGTGCTGTTGACAGCCTGGAGAAGGCGGCCTCTTCCACGCCCTTTGATGTCCGTGCATCTCTCTGTACTCCAGAACTGCGACATGGGTGACTCATCTAGACAGGAGGACTCGTTCTTCTAGGCCAGTTTTGATTATAGTGATGATTGAAAGTTGTGCTCTTCAGTTAGGATCGCTTTCGGTGTAGTTCTCTGGAACATCAATTTTACATGCACTCTGACATCCCTTATTCTGCGATAGCTTTAGTTAGGCCCCTCTGAGCTCTCTACAGATAAGGGAAGAATAGTCTTTTTCATAGTAGTTATTCCCCAGCCACCTTCAATGATGTAAATACGTTATTTCGAGAATATTTTCCAAGAGACTATAGCAGAGAAGGAGCTCTTATCCATAGTTACAGGAGAGATTATTAGTACACAATGGCAAGAAAGAATAAATTTTCTAATAGTTAAGAGAAATTGTGGGTACATTTAATAGCTAAGAACATTTTAAAATAGGTCATTTACAACCAAGTGTGACTTAAATTTTAAACAAGAGAAAAATATATTAGATATGTTTCTGGGAGCTATAAAGTTCTCTATTACTATAATGTCGCCATTACATTTAATAAATTTTACATGTTTACGTTGTTTCTTTTAATCCCAGTGTGCCAGAAAGTAAAAATAATATTGATGGATAGAAGATGAAGACTTTTGAAATATATCAGGCTGTAATGTTTATGGTAAATGGAACTATTAACAGATAACTTCACTTAGAATTTTCAATTCAAATTTGGTAGTGTTTATTTATCAATAAAGTAACACGAATAACCCCAAGACAAAAGAAGAAGTGGCTGCTGATTTTAAAGGAATTCATAAACTCCTTAGCAATTACTAAACTGGAAAATTTGATTCATGAACCAAGAGAGAAATCTATAAAATATACCAGTTACATTTTTACTTTCGACTGATTGCTTCTATGAGTCCAGTCATTTTCTAAAAGTTTCTCTCAACAAGGTGCTAGCTAGTCCATATTTTGCACAGATTTTGTATTTAGTATATGTGTATGTGTGGCTGTGTGGATCTATGGGAAGATACACACACACACACACACACACACACATACCCCACAGGGACATAGCTTGATAATTGACTTCAGCAATAAATTGCACAGATGTTTCAGTTAGTTCTGCATGGTTGCTCTTGGGGTGAGGAGTCTGAATACTTAAACTCTTGTGGTTTAGTGAAAGTTTTTAATTTTATTAGTTAGTTTCATGTGACTCCTTTATCACATACAATGCCACAATTAGCAACTCTTTACACTGGAATGCAACATCAATTTCATATTCACTCTGAAATCCTTTGTTCTGGGATAACTTGACACTAACATATCCCTTCTACCTGATGGAGCATATATTCTCAACCAAAACAGAACTAGAAAAATGTCAAAGTAACAGAAAACTTCAGCTTGTGGTAACAATAGTTTTTTTTTCTTATAAACCAATTTTTGAAACTTGAAACTTATAATACATATATGCATAATGTTAGAAATTATTTTTTCCTGTTACTGTGTAACAAACATGAACCATCTTACTAAAATGTAGTAGCTTAAAAACATCATTTTATTATTATTCTCTAACAACTCAGTGGCCTTATTAGGATTCCTCATGTGATTGTAGTCCGATAGCTGTTGTGGCTAGATATGTCTGCAGACTCAACTGGGACCGGATGTCCAAGCTGGCTCACTCACATGGTGACAATTGATGCTGCTTGTCATCTGAGAGCTCAACTGTGGCTGCCTTCAGCGCTGTGCACACAGTGTCTCCATCTGTCATAGGCTACTCATGGCAAAGTGGCTGAGTTCCTAGACTGAGTATTTCAAGAGGCAGGAAATGTAGGCTGCCTGTCTCTAAGGCCTGCGAATAGCAGCTGTTGCATCATTACTTCCGTCATAGTCTATTGGTGGAAGTAGATATGGAGCCTGCTCACGTTCAAGGCGGGGCGGGGTGGATAGTAACCTCACTTCTCCGTGGTGAGAGTCCAAAGAATTCATGGCTGATTTTAGATCCCTGTAATGTTTTGTTTTATAAATAATTTCAGTATTTACTATAGCCTTACTTTTTGTTGAAAATGAGAAATATTTTGGCAACTTAATATGTATGATTGGAATAAAATTTTTATAAATGAAATACTTTTCTATGAGAAAGACTTAGGGAATACTTGGATTCTGTAAATAATAAATAGCTAATTGTCAATCTGAAGCTGATCATTAATCTGTGAACTAAAACAAAGGTTTTGGCATCATTGAGTAAATCACATTATATTGCATTATAGCTCTCTGGTTGATAACATATGGAAAATTTGTAGTTTATAATGGATTTTCAATTTAAATGCTAGTGACTTTTTAATTATTTTGTCTCCTTGGCTTGATGACTGTTTTACTATGTATTTTTAGTAAAGGTGAAGACAATTTTGATTACTCTTTTAATATTTGAAAATCGTAACACCAAGTATCCATGGATTAATATATTCTGAAGAGTAATAATTTGGCAGTGGGCCAAAAGTAAAATCAAACAGAAGTCACCAACATTTCAGAATTGATCATTTCTGAAAATTCCATATTTTTCCTTTCATTTATCCCTCTCATTTCCCTTCTCATTCTGACATGTGTTTATTAGTGACGTCCATTGCATTTCTCTTTGAACACTGTCATTTTACCCCTTTACTTATCTACTTAACTGATACGGTAATTAAATATATCATTATAATATAAATGCTACCTTAATGAATAAGATATTAGATTATTTTAGCAGAAGTTATTGGAAATTATTTTATATTTTAATTATAAAATATAATTAAAGGAAAGGAAATTATTTTAATATTTTACCTTTTACCAAAGATTTATGGTGATTTACCTTTTATAAATGCACGAGGGCTGTCCGGAAAGCATGCAGCCACGAATATGAAAAACAGAGGCATTCATGGCTGGGTGTTTTCCCAGACAGCCCTCTATATAGCTAGCTATATATACTTCAGTATTTAAAAAGGACTACAATGTACATAAAAAGTGATGATTAAATGTAACATAAAAGGCCCCTTCCCAGACATTATATTCACAGAACAGGTGCGGAGTGAAGCAGCAGCAGCTTCCAGTGCCTGCAGGGAGCCACACCTCGTTTCTTGCTGAATCACCGTTTCTAGCCAATCAGATCACTGACCCCACGTTACGGACACGTCGTAGTGTGGGAGCTAACTCTAGAGGTTTCCACGGGCCGGTTGCTCCGAAGAGGTAATTACTGGAGTCTGTGGGTGAAATCTGATGACAGTTCCTGTAAGGAAAACACGTGCTGATTCTAGGCTCTGCGCTCTTCAGAGAGTCGGTGTTTTCCGTTCCTGCCTCGTTACCTCGGAAATGGATGGTGGCCTCACCTCAAATCTGTTTCAGGACTAGGATGGATTTCTGGACTTCCTTTAGCATGAGCCCTCGTCGCGGGCGGAATTAAATTCTGATGCTTACGAAAAGAACGCCGTCACACTCTTGCCCTGTGCCTGACGTCCGGGCTCCGTCCCAGGGCCCGAGTCTGTGAGGGGCACTGAATCCCCCCCGAGTTGTCCTCCTGAGGAGCCGCACTGCCTCGGAGGGGGCTGCTGGGCGGACGCCCCGCGCAGGGAGGACGGCGACGAGGGTGCTGGGTTTTTCAGAGCCCGCAGTGGTCATAGACGCCCCGAGTCACGCGGGGAAGAGCCGGGACTAGAAGAAGGTAGCTGACCCTCTGAACCCCTTTCTTGCTGATTCTACTCTCCCATTTGGGGACGAACCATGGGAGGCCCCGGGGGAAGGTGTTCCATGTCTAGCAGCGACAGGAGCAGAAAACGAGACCTCGGGGCTGTTGGGTGACGGCTCTGATCTCCAAGGAATCCTCAGGGGCGAAGATGCCGCGATGGCCCCGATTGAGGAGGTGGGAGAGGAACCAGACGTGACCCCGGGCATCCCTCGGAGAGCCCTGGCGTGCTGACTCAGCTCCAGATCGACCTGATTGATGGTGGAGGCAGCAACACGCCCAACCGAGGACAGGAGGACACACCTGAGCTGCCTTAGTGGCCCTGCGCCTCGGCAGTACCCCTCGGCCCCCCTGGGAAGCCACGCTCGTGAATGACGTCATGGAGAAGGCAACGAAGCCCCCGAACCACTAGCCGGCCTCCGAGCCCAGCGGGCCGAGCCAGGGCGCCCGGCAGTGCCAGCGCGGTGGGCCGGGCCAGGCTCCACACCACGGCCCTGCTCCCCCATAGGTGGCGTTAAAGGACCCAACTAAGCCTACACCGGGGATGCTCGACGCCCAAGATCGCACGTGGGTGCAACAGGCCCGGACACTGAGCTGTCACACGGCAGGCCCACTCTGAAGGCCCACATTCGTGGTCATGAGGGAACACTTCAAGCATCAGCTTAAAGAAAAGCCATCAGAGGACGTGGAGTCCAGTCCCTTTTTGACCCCCGAGTCTCAGGTGCCCCTTCCTGGTGCCAGAGACGCACTTGTAAATTCCGGGACCATCTTTGAGAAGATGGCCCAGCGATTACGACCAGGGCTCCTGAGAGGAGGTGCAGGCGGGGTGTCACAGGCAGCTGACAAACGGGCACCTGACAAACGGGCACCCACACTTCGCAGGCGGGCCCTCGTGCTCCTAAAGAGCTAAAAGAAGGTGATCGTCCCGAGACTGAGTGGTGGGGCTCTGACATCACCCCCGATGGCTTCGGCCTCTCAGAGCAAAATCCCGAGAGAGGAGATTGTTTTGGAATCGCAAACCCTGTTGAACATCCAGCCCAGCTCAACCCGCCGGTGGACAAGGACCCCCCGGTACTCTGGGGGCGCATCTTACGGAGAAGGAGCTAAGCAACTTCACAGGCACACACGCAGGGGCGCACAGAAGGCACGCCCCCAAACCCAGAGCGAGAATCCAGTTCGGGGGAGCTGTTGGAGGCCCCACGCAGGCAAGAAGCCCGCGTCAGGCAGCAAGGGCAGAAGGCGCCGAAGAGGCCCACGCAGCCCCGAACCGTGCAGCAGAGCGAGGGAAGGTCAAGAAAATGAAAAAGGCTTAAAGAAGCCATTTCACGGGGGGCGGGGGGGGGGGCACGTGTCTGTACGTAGAGTTCGGAATTTTGCAAGCCGGCCAGGTAGTTCAAGGTCGAGGCCAGCGCTGGGCTCCTGGACCTGACGGGGGTGGCGGTCCTGCAAGGGTGTCAGCACGGCAGGGGCAGAGGGGCCCCGAGTCCCAGAAGAGGCGTCGTAAGCTGCGTAGGACGCACAGACGTGTCACACGAAGGGACAGGAGCGGGGGCCGACGGAGTCGTGGAGAAACACCAGCAGGTGTGCGCCCGCACGGCCGGGGCTGCGGGGACGAGTTCAGACAGCGCCCCGCGGGGAACGTGGCTCGGAGCATTCCCAAGGGCCGGGGCTGAGCACTCCTGGCGCCCTGCGGAGGGCACCGCCTTGGAGCCCACGACGCAGACTGCTGCCAGCCCTGCCCGTCCGGTCCTCCGCCTCCAGCCCGGGCCGCGTGTGGTCTCCGGCGGCGCTGGGCTCCCGCCCCGTCGGGCTGGCGCTGCCAAATCGTCCCCCTGACGAGCACGTGATCGAAGAGTTATTAGAGCAACGCGCAGATGAGCCCTTCCGAGTGTCTGCACGGCAGCGGGCCGTCCCGGTTAGTGCGCGCTGCTGGGTTGCTGAGAGCTGGTGTCCCCACGCTGCGCGCGAAGATCTTGCTTGGTGTAGAAAGAAGAATCCTGAAAAGAAAACTATAAGTGTCACACTTGGCCAAAAGTGACACCGAATTCGTTATTTAAAAAAGAATGAAATTTCAACAACTTTGAAAACCCAGGAATCTTACCCTAAGGGCAAGCTGCCGGGGATCCGTGGGTGGTGATGGAAGGCCCAGGCTCCGGTCGGGGAGGAAGAGAGCTCACGGCTCGCAGCTGTCGCAGCACACGGAGCGCGGGTACCTGCTCGGTTTTCCGGAGCTCCGAGCCCGCAGGGGCGTGAGGAGGGCGGCACTACGCGCCCAGCTGTGCGCCCGGGGCCAGGGGCTCCGTGTCAGGGGCCTGCGCATGCGCACAGCTGTGCACTAGGGGCCAGGGGCCTCCCGTAAGGGGCCTGCGCACGCGCACACTTTGACCCGGAGGGGACAAACCTTTACACACCAGCAGTAAGCACGTGTTCTGCAGGGGCGTTCTCGCTCGTGTCCAAGGCTTTAGTGAGCCTGTCCGGGGTGCTTCGCTCCCCTACATCCTGAAACAGATCACGTGGCCCGCAGGGTAGTGAGCGCCTCACTTTGCTGGATTAGCAGAAACACGAGAAACCCGTAGCCTCGCAGTGGTCCTCAACCGTCCTAGTGCCACGACCCCTTAATACAGTCCCTCATGGTGTGGTGACCCCCGTAAAATTATTCTCGTTGCTACGTCATAACTGTAATGTTGCTACTGTTATGCATCGTCATGTAAACATCTGATGTGTGTTTTCCGATGGCCGTAGGCGACCCCTGTGAAAGGGTCGTTCGGCCCCCAAAGGGGTCGCGACCCCCAGGTTGAGAACCGCTGCCTTAGAGAATTGTTTCTCAACAGCAGAATGGATGGTATACGCTCCCAAACACAAATGTGAGATGGAAAAAACATTAGCAGCACAACACCCTGATATTTCGTTCATGGTGCCTTAATTGGCTGTCACACTGGGTAGCAACTTGGAGTTTCTTATTTATCCAGGATATTCAAACAGTGAAGTTTAGGAAAATAGCACAGGCCTTTTAACTTTGCCCACAAAATCTAAAAAGTGAACAAATGGTACCTAGTTGTTGCAAATTTGTGCTAGGTATATAGCAGTATAAAAAAATACATCCTCTAAAATGGTTTATGATTTCTTTGGGGAGACATAATGTCCATAGATAAAGCAAACTAGAGAACAACTTACTGTGTATATATGGAAATTCTAGATTGTGGATATAGAATTAACATCGTATTGATTTAATTCATAAACCATTTTAACACATATTGCCTCATTTTGTATTTATGCCTCATTTCTATTATAATATTTTATTGATTTTACAATTGAAAATTTTTATCATCTCTGAAATAACCATGGATCTTATACTTTATGGCATCTTACGAATAAAATAGCAGTATTTTCTGGGTGGTATAAACAATAATGGTGCATTTTTTCATCACTTGAAATACATCATTTCCATTTGGAGAAGAAAGTAAAACTCCAAAATATTCTTTTCCCAAGGTAACACGGTCGATAGATGTTAAGACATAATTTGATCCTAGGTCTTTTTATTCTAACACTTTAAAATCTAACAAGAAGTACTTTCTGCCTCGTGGTTTAACACCTCACACTATTTCATTACTGATGGCTTTGAAAATTTCAAAAGAAACAATATTTGCTCAGATGAGCTTAATACCAAACACATCGTTTGTTCAGTCCCAGTGAGAATCTCTTCAGAGAATGAAAAGGTTTAGTATGTTGCAGCTAATGAAAGAATGAAACAAAATGCTCTTTTCGCCTGTGACCATCTGAGTTGTGTTGCTAATGTATGAGTCTTTTTGTTTGTTATAGTAACAAAACAACTTTGTAATAAGTATTTTAAATATTTTTCTAGTTTTGAGTTTGCATTTCAGTTTTATGTTCTGTCTTTTGCTGTGAACTAGAGGAGTCTGTATTTGAAGTTTTAAAATGTATATTCATAAATTTTTACATAATAGCTTCTATATTTGTTATACTCGTTTACATCTGTGGTTTGTTTTTATTTTCATTATTGATGTTGATATTTTGACTTTTATTATTTATTTGTTTATTCGTTCATTTTAATCAGGCGTTCTCTTTCTTTCATTATACAATACTTACGTGATTTGTGAGTCTTGGTGAGGTAGGATGGGTCACAAAGTGGCCCAGTGTGAGGGACAGTGAGATTACTTGGACCCGCCTAAGGCACCTTGCACTAAAATGCTCGGTAAGCACTGCAGCGTTCTCCAGTTGTTTCCATCTGAAACAAACGCGTGTCAGGAGGGAACAACCTTTTTGTGTGTGGGCGGGGGTGGCGCCTGGCTGGGAATCGAACCCAGGCCGTGGCACTGAGAGTGCCAAAGCCGAGCCACTGCATCACCAGGGACCCCCAGATTTGGAACAATTTGAAGGCAGCTTCTCACTGGCATTAGCACTTTTTAGTCTGACTTGGGGCATGATGGTAACCTATTTTGCTTGAACCCAATGTATAGATTTCAAATTTTTGCAAATGCACACTTATATCTGGGTAGTTATATAATGCTTGCAACCTCCCTATGTTCATAATTTTCTTTGAAATTTCATCTCCACAAAGCCTGGTTATGGTCCACCCCAGCAGGACGCTGGGGAGAAGTTAATTATAGGTCTGTGCTGGAGAGAAAGTCTCTCACTATAAACAAGTCAGAGATACGTGGCCTATTTTGGGGACGCCTGCAGCCTGATGAGTCACAGCGTTACCGACATGCTGTCTGGCTTTGTGATCTCCCGGGTAACTCACACTTTTCTGCCCTTTTCTTAATAGGTAAGAAGCAATAGGAATTTTTCCTATTAGTGCCTTGAGGCTAGGGCTTTTTAATTTGAATGTTTCTTTCCTTTTCATTTTAGCTTTCTGTATTTCTGTATTTCTGTATTTATTTGTTTACTTTTCCTACTGGAGGTAGGAAAAGTACCACAGAACCCTCACCGTGGCATTTCCTAACCCCTGTCCTCTCGAGAGTAAGCACTGTTTTGACTTCTCTTGCCATCACTTATTTGCAAAATTATCTGGAGAAAGGATTGTTCCTGGTTTATGCTTATGGCTAAGTGATCTGTATCCCCAAAAGTTAACCAATAACTAATAACATGTCTCTGGAATTGTAATCATTATGATACTATAGGGAATTATGTGACAAGGAACCTCATCCTAGAACCATTTAGTTTTAATTCCTGTGTAATGGTTGGTGTAGCTAGTGAGAAGACGACGATCTCAAGAAGTAAAAGGTATTGATTACCTACGATGTTTCCAGCATTTCTAGTTTAGGGACCAGCCAATCACTCACAAAACGAACCCGTAAAATGGAGTTTTCTTTTTCTGAGAACTCTGATAAATGCCAGTTTTTACTTTTTTATACATTTCAGAAACCCAAGATGGTATTTTAGAGACATTTTGGAAGGGAGACGACAAGTAGGGGCACCTGGATCTCTGAGTGTGACCCACACGTTTGTACCTCACCTCTCCTTTGTAATGAGAGTAATATCCCACCCCAGGCAAGGGTTTTGCCAAGAATAGTAATCTAGTAATTTCTTCCAGAATTCTGCAACCATGAGCTCTGCAGCTTGGGTTCATGGACTTCAGGAATGCCTATAAATGGGTGGGCTGCAGGGCCCACGAGCACTGCCTGGCTTTTACTTTTTGTTTAACTGACCAAGCATGTGTCCCTAAACGCTCTTGTCCAGTATTTCCTGCTTTTCATGTTTTCCGAGAACATGTTCGCCCAGCGTGTGTGTGTGTGTGTGTGTCTGGCTTAATGGCATATTGTTAATCTTTCAAAATTCACACATGTACATGGGTGCTTAGCAGTACTTCGTGATGCTAATCAGCAGCCCCCTGAATTAATTTTCATTTGAACTATCTTGATATCACTCAGTTTTTATTGTAAATGATGCCGTTGTTTAATAAAAGAAAGGAAGGGAAATAAGCAAAAGGAAAAAAGTAAAAGAAAAGGGAATAATAGAAGAAAAAGGAAAGAAGAAAATCCCGTGCTCACCTGGGGGCAGTCGTCGCTCCCCTCCGTGGACCCCCCACTTTGGGGCCTCGGCTGATAAAGATGCCCCCACGTGGGCATTCATTGCCTCATGCCAGTGACATGCCAAGTGGAAAGAGGTTGGCAGGCGCCCCCCCGGCGCAGAGCTTTAGTTCAGGTGCCCGTGTCACTCGCGCTCGTGTCTCACTGGCCGGAGCCCTTGGCGTGGTGCAGCCTTTCTCACGGGGCGCAGGTGACGACCGTGTCGTGCAGTAGCGTGGCCCTGCCAGACCCCCTTTTGGGGGCGGCCATCCGCGTCGCTTCCCCACCTTGTCCTTCACCGGCTTCCTGCCCACCCGCAACCTGTTAGTGCTTTTACTTCGGTTTGGTTGATCTTCCTCTACTTCGTTTATTTTCTATTTATTTATTGTAATATGTAATTCAATATGTTGTCCTTATGCAGACTTGTGGTGATTACCAACGATCTTCTTTTAAATATATACATTTAATGGTATATATTTCCCTCTAATTTAAGCTGTATCCTGCAAGTTTTAGTAGGTGCTTCTTTCATTGACATTCATTAAAAGCTGTTTCTTAAAAAGTTTACCTCATGATTTTTTCTTTAATGAACGAGCTATCTGGTAGTTTCCAAACATACTTATTCAGGTATCCTGATGATTGTTTCTCATTTATTTCTAGCTTAGTTGTGATCATAAAAATACTTCATATAATTTTCATGTCTTCAACTTCATTGCCAAGCATGGATACGTCATTACAATAAATGTCCCCTTTGCAGAAAGGGGTGTGTATTCAGTTAGTGGCAGGGGTGACAGTAGATAGCACATACTGATTATATCAAGTTGCTAATCTTTTCGGTCCAGTCTGATATATCAAGTCTGATGGAAGAAGTCACATCGACTTTTTTGGGCCTATTGTGCCCATCTTTTCCAAACTCAGCATCAGCGACACCGTGTTGGAACCAGCTTGACATCAGCCACGACGGGAAAACTTGCACCACAGAAATCAGTAACTACGGCAAACCAGGGCTTCTTATTCTTGCGAGCTGGTTATTAAACATCTACTGGCACGTTTTTGGCTATGTGAGCATCCATACTACCAGCCACTGAGGTTTGGTGTGCTAAAATTTCTCAGCAAGATATGTGTATCTCTATTTTTTCACGAAAGGTTTGTCATTTTTTACATTATATATCTTGAAGCCAAGTCATTCTAAACTTAGAATTGTTACATCTTATTGCCGAATTGCATGTTTTGTAGCAGTGAACTCTCTCTTTATCTTCAGTGATGAATGTAGTCTACTTTGACTTTAATAGCATATCAGCATTGTTTTGGTTAGATTTTCCATGGAATATATCTTTATATCTTTTGCTGTTCATCCTTCTGAATCCTTTTGTTTAGATACATCTCTTACAAACAGAATATAATTCAAGTTTTATGTTTTATCTCATCAGACAAACTTGCCTTAGAAGTGGAGCACTGATGGTTGATTTACATTTAATATCATTACTTACAGGTTTCAGTTTAAATATCCCCATTTTATTACTCTTGGCTTCATCTGTGCTGTCTTGCCTTTTATGGAAATGATTGTGTGCATTTTATTGCTTCATTTTTCCTTTTCTTTCAACTTAGAAAAATCCTTTAAACATTTTTTTCAAGTGAATGTATATTCAGAAAAACAAAAATTGAGAGAATATTGTGTATACCAAAGTTAATGGAGATAGAGGTAGAGAGAGAGGAGAGAGAGAGAGAAAGTTGTAATATTTAAGAGACATTAAAATTTCAAGCTGATAAAAAGAAAAATGAAATAAAATGCACACAGTCACTCCCAAAAGGGACATGAAAGGTGAGGAAAAAGACAGCATAGATGAAGCAAAGAGAAATCACATAATAAAATAATATAAAGCCAAAACATCTGAGTAAAAATGTTAAACGCACGTGAACTAAATGTTCCATTTGTAAAACCAGAGTGTCCTATTGGATTAAAAGGAAAAAAAGCAAACCATGACACCTCAATTGTATTTTGTTTACAACAGGTTCTGCAGATTATTTTTTAAAGTCTGTGACTAATAACACTAATACCTGTAATGCCCAGATGTCTTTTTCTACTTTCTGTTGTTTCTCTGGGTTTCATTCATCTGTCTCATTTAGCAGGGTTTCTGATTATTTTAATAGTCTGTTAAACCTTGGCTTTTCAGTATCGTCTCTGAATGCCTGGCGTGGTATTATTTCTCTAAGGAGGATTTATGTGTGTTTCTGCCACAGCTACAGGAAGTAACCACTCGTGTCACAGTCGTTTCATGAACCGAGGTGATGGGAAGAGACAGTGAAGTCCTAGTGCCAGCCTGTCCCTTCTTGTTCAGATTTATGCCTAAATTGCAGTCCCCCTGCAGCTCAGTCTAAATAAAGAAAGTTCATCAAGGACCTTTAAAGGGGCCTTTGGTTCCAGCCCCGTAAGCCCAAGCCTGCCCCTTTGCGGTTTGCAGGGGTAATGGTGCGCCCATCTCACAGCTAGCTGCCTCTCTCCTTCCCAGTTCTTCCCAGTTCCTCACCATTTGATTTAAAATATATATATATACATTTGAGCATATCAAAACATTTCTGCAGCAGAATAGTTGATTCAATTTAAAAAGTCTATCATTACTGAAAATTAAAGCCCGTAACATTATGAGAATTCATTTTAGTTGTATAATGACAAAATCATCTCATTTTTTAAATTTATTTTTTCCTTTAAACAAGCTGTTCCCATTTTGTCTTTATTAAATTCCTTTCAAGTTGTTAGTGTAGAGAGGGAATTATCTTCACTTTACACAAGGAATCATTAAGGCATAGAATCTGAGGCAGAAGGATGTGTTTCCTGTTTATCTCATTAATGTGGACAACTGGAGACTAGAATTCGAATACTTCTTTCTAAGTTTTATTAATGCCCAGGACACATCCAACGTTCAACAACTCTAGTTACTTAGATTGTCGAGTTTCCGTAGTTATTACTGTATAGCCAAGTGAAATGTTGCAACTGAAATTGAAGACGTGGCAATTAATAACAAAATTGTTTCTGTCCCTAACTCGCTAATGAGGGTTTAGATGCTACTTCGCAGTATATCCAACCTGGCTGTATTTTCTGTGTGTGTGTGTGTGTGTGTGTGTGTGTGTGCATTCTTAATAACCATGTACACAAATGGAGCATGAGGACAGATATCCAATACCTTTTCATAATCCATTTCATTATATAATTATGTATTTCAGAATTATATAATGAAATACATTATGAAAAGGTATTGGGTATTTGTTCTGATGCTAATTATAGTCAATGAACTGAATCACTGTCTTCCTATAAACTTCCTTTGATAACTAATAATTTTAAAATCATTTTTGGAAATGAAAGGACTGTGTTTAAAAACAGAGTATTAGGTTTTCTAGAAGATCCAAGTACGTGTGTAAGAAAGGTTCCTGTTTTCACATGTGCTTGCGATGTGGTAGGGAACGTAGATATGTGTTAGAGGATGAAGATACCGAATTGGGGGTGAGAGTAGCATGAGCAGAAGCGACAGGAGCGCTCATTGTGGGGTCAGTAAGAATCTATGTCATCTCGAGAATTGGGAATACTGGTTGGAGTGACTATTTCTCGTTATTCCACTTAGGTAGCTTCAACAACGATACAGGGTCCTGGCTGCAGGCAAAGCGGGAGAGGCGGCACATTAAGATTTCTCCTTTTTATTCTACCCACCCAATGGTTCACCTTAAGAACGACAACTTCCCCAGGCATATGTCTTATTTAGGTTAGAAGTGCTTGTCGTAGAGGAAATTGTCAACAACCTTCTGTGACAGTTGTAGCAGATCTTAGTTTTTAAAGGCATAAATAGCCTACATCCTATCCAGCACTGTCCTATGGAAACTGAAAGCCTTTAAGATGTTTTCTTATTTTCCTCTTTGTGCACTAATGATGTTTCATGATATATTCTGTAAGAAACAGTTGGATTTCTGGTTCTATAAAATACAGTCCTTTCCATGTGGAACATAAAAATAAGAAATCATCTGCATGTCCATTTCTCTATAGCAATACACCTGGACATATGTGACAGAGAATGCTATTTTAGTAAGTTTGAGGTTATGATTCATTTTGAAAGAGTAAGGAAAAACATTTCACAATTTCCCAGCCTACCCACAGGATCCTATTGGATGTGTATCACCCATCACAGGTCTTGTCTTCACTCCTGATAGCTTGCATTCTCAGAGCTATAGATTAGGACCGTGCTCAGATTTACGGTGTTACTCAATTTCATCTGGATGACAGCAGAAAAGAAAACTTTTGAAAAGCACATATTGCCTAAATCTAATCTAGGGAATTTACAATTTTCATATGTCCAGCAAGTTTATCTCATCCCCTAGGTTTGGTAAAATGAGATGAAAATCTGTAATAATGGGATCAATATGGGAATTATTATACACAGTTTTAGCCATCAGGAAGGAACTAGATATGAAACAAAAAAATAGATGCATGCTCTAGTTCTCTCTGAGGGTCACTCATCTTCTAGGGCATAGGAACGTATTAGTAATGTGGTTGGTGGTCATATAAGTTCACATGAGTTGTCTCTGTCAGATTAAATTTGACAAAATTCTATAATAAAACTAGTCCAGGAAATACTATAGGAGCAATGAGGAGTCACCTTGTCATTTGTTTCTCTTACTCTCTGACTTCCCTTTCCTTAAAGGGAACATGACATGGGTTGTAAAACTGATATTGTAAAAATTACAGGGAGTGGCCCAATAGGAGGGAAATGATAATACCTTCCCTTTTATGTGGTGTGACTGAAGCCAGGGGTAGCGCTACTACTTTTTGATCTAATTCTATAAAGGAAGGCAATTGCTACTTCCTCGTGTTGTGCGATTACAGCAATGTCAGTACAGGTTTAATATTTTATATAGCCCAGGGGTTTTTAACTTAAATTGGATCCAGCTAAAATAGAAAAAGATTTAAAGACAAGCCAGGAATTAGTTATTTAGTGTCATAATCAAGCAGAATTCTTCTAAAACTAAAAGTAGTATGAAAAATATTTATCACATTTCTAGTTCAGTGACTAACTGTAATTCACAAAAGGAATCTACTAAACGTAGATATTTTCTAAATTTTATGGAGGTTTTTCTGAATGATGTGATAGATGGTGGCTTTTACTGTTCACGGTGCATTTCAGATTCCTCTAAAATAAGGCAGTATTTTAGAGATTTTTTATGGGAGGGAGATAGCAATTAGGGACATCTGAATAGGTCTGGGCCTGACCTAAATATTTTTTATTTGTCCCCACCTTTTAATGAAAGTAGTGACATCTAACCCTGGTTGCCTAAGTAAGAACTTTGCCAAGAAAAATAATTAAATTACAAAATATCTTTGTGTAATTGAAATTCAATATCACTGTGAAAATTTCTTTATTCCTATTTATTCAACATGTTGAGCACTTGGAAAATGGACTTACATCCTTATAATAACCTTATCGTTTCTTTCAGTGTAGAATTTCGTGGTCAGGGCCCATGGATTGTGAGATCTATAAATAGGTGAACCTCGGGAATCATGAAAACAGTTTTGTCGAGTTCATGGATTATTCACATTCTCATAGGAATTTTGTTCCCTAAAGGCGAGCTCTCCTTTGGGACTGTGACCCATATATTACTGCATAACATTATGAAAGAAAGGGGGTGAAGAAGAGTCATATCCTAGAATAATACATTTTAAACAATCACATAAAATACAGTTTTTCCAGCTGTCAAAACATTTAAATGCATATTATTAAAGCACAGCAAACAGGAAGGAAAAGTTTGAGGTAAATGAAATGCATTCATTGCCTACGACTATAGGGCATCGTAGCATGTCCACCATGCAGATTTCATTTGTGGAATAAATTTTATACTTTTATGTAGCTGAACATGATGACTATTTGGGGTGGAAATAGTTTTTTAGTATCAACATTAATTATACTTTCATCAAAATCATTGGATTTAGCAAATTTAAGGATAGGTGGGCCCCAACCTTTGTTCCATATTAGAA
The DNA here is from genome assembly GCA_004026885.1 of Lyroderma lyra. Classification (NCBI taxonomy): domain Eukaryota; kingdom Metazoa; phylum Chordata; class Mammalia; order Chiroptera; family Megadermatidae; genus Lyroderma; species Lyroderma lyra. Next base: position 6,503 of record PVJL010015597.1, on the reverse strand, counting down.
TCACCCTGAGAATTCTTAAAGAATTCCAGAACATAGGCTCCTCCCCAGACCAACTGAATAACAAATTCTAGGGGAAGGCCTGGGCATTGGGTGAATTTATTGTACAGAGAGTGCTGAGAACCACTATTCAACTATTTGAATGAACAACAATGCCTAATTATATCATTCAAACCGTAAGTGCATTCAAGTACAATTTTACTTAATTTATCCTGACAAACTCACCATTCATTCATTCATTACTCATTAGATACACATTTATAGACTGTCTGCTGACAGGTTGGCACTTTGTAAGATGTTAACAATTGGTGATAAATGTTTGGGTTCTATTCTCAGGTACTTTACAGTCATGAAAGTAAAAATTATTATTCTATTTGGGCTTGAATGATGTTAGTCATAGAAAGTCACAGAAGTAGTTATGAGAGAAAAGCAGTTTTTAAAAATTCTTCATAGTTTTGATATCTTCAGGGTTTTCAAATAGTCTTCAGACATTTTAAAAAATAATTTCCATTGGTTTTATTTCATTTCATCCAACCATAAAAAATTTAGCATAATGTTTAATAATACTTCCTATACAGCCACTGAGCTTAAATAGAATAAAGGCTTTACCTTTTACCTCTAAAACACTAACTCCTTTACCTCTAAATCCATGATTCCAGAATCTTCCTTGTTTGAGCACTCAGAAGAGTCCAGCACTCTTACTGTGTTTTTCTCGGACTTGGGTTTCTTGGTGAGATGCTGGGGGTGTTCTAAGCCTCACGGAGCTATAGGGCGCCTTCCTACTGAACTTCCAAGTAGTCTCCGTTTCCTGTATCCAAAGCTGGTTTTTTCCATGATACAGATATTTTTTTTAGTTTAGTTCATTCTGCCTTCTCTTGATTGGCTAAGCATCCCATATTTTGGTATTAGGTTGTCCTTTATGTTTAGTTTTTGGTATTACGTATTTTGATTGTTTTTCTAATTATGTATAAATGCTTCAGTAGAAAGGCTGAGTTTATTTATTGTATAATTCTATAAAGGCTCTCTTAAGATACCTGACATTTTCTGTTCCTAAAGTCCTTCCTATTCAATTAGATCATAAAAATGCGATCTAATTTTATGTGCCACATATAATTTTCTTCTTTTAAAAATACCATAATTTCTGTATTTCATGTCTTGACGTAAGAGGCATCAATTTGCTAATGTGACTTGACAAAGCATTTGATAAATGCATTGGCAAACATGATGTACTCTACTGTACAGTCAGCTACTGTATCAAGGAAACAGGATCTTCACTAGGGCTTCAGGAGTGGTCCGTTTCTCATCTCAGATAGAATGTTATGCATCAGCTGATGTGTATTGTCCTGGAGAAGAATTCTCACTTACATAAACATGCTATAAACCAAAGACCTTCATGGAGCTTTCTCCTTCTCGTGTTGAGTAAACTATTTCCCTTTTCTCTCTTCCAATTTGGGAAATGGAAGCACCTCATCAGAATTGTAAACATCTAGAAACATGATGTTTCTAAAATAATTCTAGCAAACGTATATAATTCCACTAAAAGACTTCCCATGCACAAAAAATATATTAGAACTAATAAATTAATTCATTAGATTTGCATGATACAATCAACATATAAAAACACTTAACGTTTCTATACACTAACAATGAACTATTAATAACTGAAAAAGAGATAATGCCACTTACAGTAGCATCAAAATCAATAAAATACTTAAGGATACTTTTAGCCAAGGAGATGAAGTATCTGTACACCAAAAATGATGAGACATTGGTGAAAGAAATTGAAGAAGACACAATTAAACTGTACAATACCCTTATATTATGAATAAATATTCTAAATCATCAAAATATTAGAAAAAGGCCGATTATTGTACTATGAGGTCCTAACACACTAAAGAAACTTTTCAATAGAACTGAATACTTTTGTATTAGTTTCAGGCATAGTAACAACATAATGATTAGACTTCTTTGAGTAGAGTTAGTGCATTTTTGAAAAAGTTTTATTTTCCTTTTTTAAGAAAAACTTGCTCAAATTTTTATATTAAAAAATGTCAGGTAAATAGTTGCCTGATATTGTATAATATTTATTATTGAAAACTTCAACCTCCTCCTTCTCTTTTAATTGCAGTGGCAGGTCCTTTTATTAAAAGCTAAAGTGAAATGACCAGTGACCGTGAGGAGCAAGGGTGGCTGACATTAATATAATCAAAAGCCAGGTTTCTAAAGTGATTTATTAAATATTAAGAATTTTTATAATAACACTTTAATGAAAAGGCCCTAGTTCTATTCATGTAAAATTAGAAAAATGATTTATTTTTGATGAATAAAAAGGCAAGAAGGAACAATATTTTATTCTAGACTTCATGTCATTTATTTCATCTTTGTCAATTATAAAACTATTTCAAACACACTTCAAGTGATCTTTTGTTAAAAATATATTAATGCTCATGCAATTATAAAATTATTACAGGCACATTTCAAATGATCTTTTGTAAAAAAATAATATATTAATGGTCATGAAAAGACAGAAACTCAAGTGATTGTAGGTAGTGTGCACTATATGCTGTTTAAGAGACAGGTTAAAAAAATGTGCAATTACCTTCATATGTTCTATATTCAATTACAAAGAGAGCGACAGTCCCTTGTGGAGGTGAGGACGAACTCAGCATTTGCTTCAAGACTCCCTACGGGATTCACTTGTGTCAAAACGGCATCAGATTCTCCATAAACACGAGTCAGTCCTGTGTGCGCTCTGGCTCAACCAGAGGCCAAATCGCCCAAATGGTCATCTGCCGCTACTGGTACATCTCTCTCTGTGCGAGGAGTGTGTGTGTGCGTGTGTGTGTGTGTGTGTGTGTGTACGTGTGTGTGTGTGTGTGTACGTGTGTGTGTGTGTGTGTGTACGTGTGTGTGGGTATCTTCTACTGAGCATTCTCTTTCAATCCAGACCGAAGGCCCACTGACAAAGATTTTGTTGTAGAATCACAGCGGTCGTTTACAGAACGCGGCCTACTCCCTGTGTTGCTGTAATCCCGACAAAGCGTCCATTCCCTCCAAAGCATGTGAACAGCAGAAAGCACGTCCCTACAAAAACACGCTACCGTTAAAACGCACGTGCCAACCACGTCGCTGGAGAGCCAGAGACACTGCCTCCTTTCCGACTAGATTTCAATTTACAAACAGAAAACACTTGAGTTCTGTTCTGCATGGGAGTAAGTTTAGTAGAGTTGTTCTTAGAATATCTAACGAGCAGTCCTTGGGGGGTTTGCACATTCTAATTTAAATCAGTTTTAATAGATACTTTTGTAGCACTTATTTTGTGTTAGTCATTTGTTCTTGTTGTTGTCGTGTATTTAACCCTGAGAGCAAATCTAGAAAGAACTTAAAAACTTTTTACTTTATGTTGCAGATGAAGTATATAGAGAAATTATTTAAAAGTGATGTGGCAGTCATTAGTATGTGACAATTGCTGTAGAGAATGTCATTGAACAAAGTGCCCTGGGCGTTATGCTTTGGACACCATCACCATATTTGTGCCAGAGATGAACCTCACAAAGGCTGCTGCATGACGGAGACTTAGTTGGTGAGATACCAAGTCATGTACCGGGAGACACGGGACTCCTAGGTGGCTGACTGTGGTCACATGTTACTTAGAATGCTGCTTGAGTGCAGTATAAGATGTCTCCACTCACCTTTCTCTAGTTCAGTCCTAACTGTTCCAAAGCATGAAATACGTGGAATGTTTTATTTCATGATTTTAATGTGTCCTTGAAGTTGTGAAAAATTTTAAAGACTATAATAAATAAAGACAAAGAGAAATGAATCCCCAAAATATAAAAGAAGAAATTAATCTCCATTGTATTTGATTTCACTTAATGAATGTAAGTGCAAAATCCTAACTAATATGTCTGGAAGTAATTCAACACTATATTCATGGAAAATTTTTAAAAATGACTATCAATAGATTTTTAAAAATATGATGCCAAAACTTGTGTTCTAACATTCAAAATCCATTATTCAAAATAAACATTAAATTGGAAATGTGAGGTTACTTTCTTAACATGACAAAAGAAAACTATCTCGTACTGTAATAGGATTTGCTGTCTTCCTTCTAAGTTTATAAAAGGGACCAATCATCTTTCAAAGATCCTTTAGAAATTACTGTTAAAATTCCCAGGCTTATAATTATAAGACTTATAAAATTAATGTAAAAACTAAAGGAAAATGAGTTTAAAAAATTTTTTATTGTAAAAGCATTGAACACCAGTTTAGTTTTCTAATTGAAGTTAAAACATCTAGAATAATCTTCAGGGTGCAAAATACCCATGCGTTTATAAGTCCTAAATTTTAACAGCCATTCCATCAAAATGCCTAACATTATCTGATGAGTTTCTACAAATTCTAAGTGCTTTTCTTTTCTGTTAAGACAAAAAACAAAAAACAGAAAACAAAAAAAAAGGGAAATCTTTTGATATTGGAACAAAAATCTGAATTTTTAAAATAATGGTTAAAAGATCATAATTCAGTTGATAGTTCAAAATACCAAAAGGCTATTAAATTTTATTGCATCATTACTCTACAGGTCATATCAGTTTTTAATATAAAATGTACAAATGAACAACATTATTTGGTCATTTTATACTAACTTTTAAGAAGTCTAAAATTCTGCAAAACTTCAGGTGAAATATAATTTTCAATAAAAAATAGGCTTGAGGCATAAATTATTGCATCAGTTATAAATAAGATTTTAATGCAGTTAAGGTCTGTGAATGAATCAGTTAACTGAGTCAATTACAGCTGTGTTCCAAACCACGTAGAGCTGTTTTGCAAACACATTCTGTTCAATTGTGTCTTTATATTGGATCATAGATGGTTTCAGTACCAGAGCTAAGGCTTATTCACGTTTGCATGTCAATAGAAAGGGCACCAGATACGAGACTGTCATGTTTTCAGTGAAAATCTGTAATACCTTTTGTATTCAATTGAAACGTGGTTGTCATTGATGGAACCGTGCAGCACTGTGACAACAAAAAAAATCTGCAAAATCCACCTGTATTTCAGAGATGGTGCATGTACAGTATTTTGCATCTCAGAATTCATGAAATATGGTACTGCCACCTCCATGATCAACTGCTGGATCATTCATGAAGCTTTAAAATTAAATTAAATACCAACAGTTTTGATCCTTTATCCTTTCCCTTAAGCTTTCAAATTCAGCCAAATCATAATTAGTATCTTGCAGAGGGACTGGAGTCAAACCAGTCACAGACTTCAATCCCTTGTATAGTTTTCTCAACCTGTAAGTAAACCCTAAGCACTCGTGGTATCTCCTTGTCCCAAGTCCCTGTCTCCCACTCTCTACGACCACCAAGAGTTGCTCGGTTTCATCGTAAATCCACCAGTCTGTATTTTCCTGGCCTGGATTTCAGATGTACAGCCTCTTCGGTCATCGACCCATATTATTCTTTCTTTTGAGCCAGTTTCCCACCTATAATAGTATTTTAACTTGTTTGACCTAAACTCCTGTGTTTTGTAGTAGGTACATATTTTACTGTTTATATACTCAAGGGAACAAGAACGTAACCGTGTTTTCCTATAACTTAACTGTTATTTCAAACCTCATTCCACTCTGTAATGGAAAACTTAATCTTGCCAATTCAAAGTAAATTCCGTCAAATTTGTTATTTCTATTTAATATGGGCTTATAATTCAGTCAGGTAAAGATTTAAACATACTTCTGAGGTTTTCTTCTTGCCCTTTCCTAATGAAGATAATTAAATTATAGGTGCTCCCAGGTTTACCTATTGCTAGAAGGACACTGTGGAGACTTAGGAATGTCTGGATTCTTTAGGATATAAAACATCTGAAGTCTTATGCACAGGCCCAAGAAGGCACGCTGGATGGAACCGAAGTATGTGACTTCACTTCCATTTTGTCTTCTGCTGCCCGTGACCCACTAATACCCGAACTATGTGTCACCGCCTAGAGAAGGCTCAATCTAATGGCTTCCTCTTAGTTGCATTTTGTATTTGGAGACAAGGAGAGCTTCCAGATGCCACTCCATGACATAGACGCAGACAGAATGGATGATCACTAAGGCGCCACAAGCCTTCAGGTGACACACAGCTCCGTAAGGACATCTGCTCTTCAGCTCCAGGCCTCTCGCTTCTGCCCCAGCTGGATTCGGGAGTAGAGGTACAGGATCGCTCCGAACTCGAAGGTAGATTCCAGCTTGGGAGGTGGCGGCAGTGACTTCACGTCATGACTCCCCTCCACGTGCTCCCACCACATGCACGGGTTACCTCTCACACATCAGGTCTTCTTTCCAAAACTCCCTCTTCCTTCACAAGTCCTAAGGGTTTTCTAGTTGGGACAGTCTTAGAACAGGAACGAACGTCCTTGGCCAGTGCACGTGGCCTTTCCGCCTCACATTTGAAATCTGGGCTTCTGCACCTACAGGAGGGAGATGTGACGTCTTTTCTGCCTGGATTCGATCCACCTGCTCC
>PVJL010015596.1:0-17268 GCA_004026885.1 Lyroderma lyra | reverse complement strand
GGGGACCTGCCATGTCCCTTTGGCCTGAGCTTGGGGGTGTTGGGAGCGCCCAAGGAGTGCCCCTTTAGCTCCAGCTCACGCTGCCAGCACTGCCCACCTCTCGTCGCTGACCTCGCGGAGTTACGTGTGACGAACCCCCTGTCCAGGGCAGGAAGGACAGCTCTGCCCTGAGTTGCTGCTCTGGGCCTGGCAGTGAACGAGGCTGACTGTCCCTCCTCTCCAGGGCACCGAGGTGACAGGCCAGAGCAAGGAGTGTGGGGGCCGTGGGGGTCGGCTCGGGGCTGTGCAGGGGGCCTCCCAGACGCCTCCAGCTCCTGGCACAGCTTTGCTCTGCTCAGAGCCCCACGGGGCGCCCTCAGCGCACAGCAGACAGCTGTGCTAATCCTGTCCCGGGCTGGTGGCCGCCCCCGGCCGGGAGGGGGAAGCGAGCCACCTAGAAAGCTGGCGTGGAGGCCCCGTCAGTTGTGGATGGCACCATGGCGCCGCCGGATTATCCACGCCCGGCCGGTGCCCGGTGGCTGGCCCCCGGAAGAAGGCAACTTGCTATAAGGAGAGTCATGGAGGGCACGAGGCGGCAGGAGGGCTGACGGGCCGTCCCGGCGGCAACTGTCCGGAGGTGCCGGCCTCCCCGCGGACGGACGGCCGCCCCTGCAGGGCTGTCCCCGCTGTCCCTGCTGGGACCGTGCTGGTAATGTGCTTTAGACAGAACTCTATTTAAATTCGCATTTCCATCGTCCCCGAGGAGCGGGCGACCAGCCGCTGTGGCTAAGCCGGGAAGGGATTAGCTGGGCGGGTGTCATTTCTTAGTTTCTCTCAGTGATGGAGACGGGCAGCGAGCGGGCACAGGGGAGGGGCTGTTCTAGAATCCTGCAATGCCAGCGTCCATTAGGGGCCCTTCTGCTTAAACCCCTCCATGTCCAGATGGGAAACTGAGGCCCACGGTGGTCTCAGCATGCGCCACAGAGCCCCCTTCCCAAGTCCTTCCCAGACCGGACCCCGGGGGCAGGTGTCAAGGAAAGGCCTGGGGTCTTTGCCCCTTTGCTAGTTGGACACATGCAGGCGGCGAGGCCCCACGAGGACCGGCCCCCTCCCTCTGGCCCCCGGGGAGCGGCGGCAGCAGCCCGGTCATGAGTCACCTTGCTCCAGAGCACAGCTGGGCCCTCATTCCCTCCGCAGGAGGCCTCAGGGAGCCCGCAAAGGCCGTGGCCTCTCCGCAGCAGAGGAGGGGGCAGGTGACAGGGCCCTCGGGCGCGGGCCCAGGCACAGGGCCAGCCCCAACGGCCAGGAATGCTGCGCTCGGGGGAGGCGGAAGCCAGATGGAGAGCTCGGTGGCCGGAGAGACGAGCCGTGCGCGGAGCTCGGGTGGAGGTGGGGGCGCTGCGGGCTGCGGCTGTCTGGGGGACCCGCAGGGAGGCCCGACACCCGCCGCCCCCACCGCCACCCCCTCCCCGCTGAGGGCAGAGGCGGGGGCAGCGGGGAGCGGAAGCCAGCCGTGTTTGCGACGCGACTCCGCGCCTTCCGAGTGCCAGAAATGTTCAAAGAAGCATCTGGTTTTGTTTTTTTCAACTTTTCCCATTATCAACAGCTTGGGTGCTGTGGAGGGGGCTGCAGCCCAGTCTGGATGTCCCCTCTGCCAAGAGGCTTTGCCACCATGGTGACAGCAGTGTGTGTGTGTGAGGGGGTGGGGGGCGCGCACGCTCCTCTGAGCAGCCAGGCAAAGCCCTGTGGTGCCAGGTCCCTGTGGGACCCCCATGGGTCAGCCTCAGGAGGGGTCCTCACCCGGTAGGAGGGGGCTCTGGCTTGTCTCCAGCTGGACTCCAACCCAATGGGATGTCCTGGATCCTCTGTCCTCCAGGGTGAGGGACATTGCACCCTGCGCAGGGGGTGGCAGGGTGGCCTCCGGCATGGATCAGTACTGTCCAAGGCTGTGCCCCTACAACAGGGGCCAGATAGGAAGGGCTGACACGGTGCAGGGTCGGCAGGCGGACGTGGGCCCCTGTCCTGTCCCGGCCTTGCCACTTACTAACTGACTTTGGGCAAGTGACTTTGCCTCTCTGAGCCTCAGTTTCTTTATCTGTAAATGGGATGATAATCGTAATAAGGCAAGAAGCCAGCCCTCCTTGGTGGCCATGAAGACGCAATGAGATATGGTGTATCAACTTCTTAGCACAGGGCTTGGCACATAGCAAGGGCTACGATGGCTGTTATCATCACCGCCACCACACCGCCACCGCCACTGCCACCGCCACCACCACCCATCACCGTCACCGTCGTCACCGCCACACCTCCTTACTGCTTTTGCACAAAAGCCCTCATTTCCCCTCTTGCTCCTGCCCCCGCGCTCCCCCAGGCCATCAGGAACACCCCCAGGGCCTGGGCGGAATCCGAGTGGGACGCGCGCCCCAGCCCCCAGGGCACAGCACTACATCCGCGACGACGGGGCTCCGCCACCCGGCTCAGGCCCCCCTCGCGGCCGGATGGTGTAGCAGGAGCTTTGCTGGTGGCGCCCCCCACCTGCCCCTGTGCATGCCCCTTCCTAGTGGTCAGCGGCAGAGCCGAGCGGACGCCCAGAGCAGCCGGGGCCGCGGGGGAATAACCCGCCCAGGGCGCTGCCTGGGGCCCCAGCCCCAGAGATGCGTCAGGAAGCGCGGGGGCTCTGGGGGGTATGATTTGGCCAGGAACCTGGGGGTCCTGCACCAGACCCTGCTCTGCCCGCTCCTGGAGGCCTGGAGCTGCCCTCGGGCTCACACGACTGGCTGGGAGGGCGGAGAGTCGCGGCCTGGGGGGCCTGGGGCGGGGGCCCTGGGACCTGCCCGGTCCCACAGACACAGCATGAGAAACTCCTAGAACCTTCCAGCCGCTGAGTCGTAAGACCAGAGAACGTTAGAATCATGAAATTACAGGCCTCCCAGGATGTTTGGGAGAATTTTTTTTTTTTTCCTAAAAAAGAAAAATAACAAATGGCAAAGGAATTTGGAAACGCTCCCCAAATGCGAGGACGGCGGATTTCTCTGTGCCTTGGGAGTGGGGTGTCTGGAAGGGGCTGGGAGTGCGGAGGGGGCTGGAGAGACTCCGGGAGCTGCCAGGACACCTGCTTCTCCCTGAAGCCAGGGATGTGACACCCTTCAGTTGCAGCCAGGCTCCCTTCCTGTTGACTCCGGTCCCTGCTGCTGGGTGCTCGCTCTCCTGGGACTCGGCTGGGACCAGGAGGAGCCCCCACTGCCCCCACCTACACTGTCCCCATCTGTCAAATGAGGTGTGCGATGGGACTGGAGCGTCAGTACTCTGCTTAAATGCAGTCATATGCGGAACTGCACGGTCTGACAGCAGAGGGGTCGGGACAGAGCGGGGCTAAAGGGCCCAGGGACCCTGCTGGCCCCCCAGAGTTCTGCCTTCAACCCCCCAAAGTTGCTCCACAGAACCCGAGATTCCGAGCACATCTCTAGCCCCTGGCGAGAATGGGTGGGTGCTCTGCAGGCGCAACACCCAAACTTCCATACGTTGAGAGTCATTGATTCTAAGACGAGTCGAGCTCCTCGGATTCCAAGTGGGCCCGGGCTCCGCGCCAGCCTGGCTGGCGACTGCTCGTGTCTGTGAATAGCTGAGTGGGGGCCCCGGATGTCGGCTGGTGGAGGTGACCCGAGGAGGCGGGGGTTGGCGTGTCTGCTCCAAGGAAGGGGCCCTTCTGTGGGCAGACCTTGGGACACCTGGGACTCTGCAGTGCTGCTCTGGGGCTAGGGGACCAGAGCTGGGCTGCAAGCAAGTGCTCGGTAAACAGGGGTTGGGTAAGTGGCACACAGAGGGGGTGCCGTCTTACACCTCCCCCGGGTTCAGGAGGTGCGAGGAGCTGAGCTACCACCCCAGGGCACCAGAGGGTCAGCCACGCTTATGTCTGTGTGGGGGGGGTCGCCCAAGAGCTGTGGAATGGCCTCTATGACGTGCCCTGAAAGAGAGAGATGCCAGGCTGTGTCGGAACTCCCTCAGGGGTCTGACGTGGTCAGGAAGGGTCCCCTGAGGAAGTGACAAGGACAAGGTGAAATGAGAAGGCTAACAATGTGATAGGAGAAGGGGGAGTCAGGGCCCAGTGATGGGGGGCAGGGAGAAGACATGGGGCACCAGAGGACAGTGCAGTTGTGGGGGAGGGGAGGGCAGGGCCTTGGGAGGGGGAGTCCTGGCCGGGGAAGGAGAGGTGGGCACCGAGGGTGAGCCCCTGGCTGGTATCTGGATCAGGCATTTTGATAATGGGGTGTTATTCACCTCAAAGGTCACCTGGGAGAAGACCAGGTGTGCGGGGCAGATCCGAAGGTTCGTACTGGACACATTGGGCTGGGGGGGCCCTAGAAACATGTCGTGGGGAGCGGTCAAGGGGGCAGGTAGAGGCCGAGGTGTGGGATGCAGCACCTGAGCTACAGGGGTGGGTCGTGCATCATCTCTGCCCTGAAGGTGCGAGGCCCCCGGCGACGACAAGGCGGGACTCCCAGCTTGGGAATTCTAGGTGGCCGTACTCAGGACTGGTGTGCCCCTTATGGGGGAAGCCTCCGGGGCCCCTAGACATCCGGGTGGCTCTGAGTCAGCTGCGGCCGCGTAGTCGTGTTGTTGGCAGGGAAACAGCCAAGAGAGCCCCGTGACTTAGGGACTCCGGTGGCACTCCCACGGGCAGGCAGGGCCCCCCAGGTTCAGGAGCGTCTGACCCACGGCGCGGGGCTGGGGTCCGGGGCTGGGGCTCGGGGCTCCTGGGAATGGAGCCAGGCAGCCTGAGCTGCGTCTCTGCTCTCGCAGCTCCTCGAGCCTCCTAATACGGAATATTAATAATGAAAGGGCGGCTCCGTTGGGGCCTGCGGGCCCGCACTTGGCTCTGGCAGGAGCTGGCAATGCCAAGCTGTCCCTGGGATGCCACCTCAGACAGATGAGGGAGCGCTGGCCGCTGGCTGCGGTGGGAAGGGTGGCATTCGTGGCAGCCTGCCCCCACCCCCAGGGGGCTGTCTGGGACATCTTTAAGGATGCTTTGTTAAGACTCATTAAATATGCATGCCCCCCCCTTTAAACTTTAATGTCCCGCTTTGAGGTGTCCCATTTTTCACCTCCTCCTGGGATGGGGGAGGGTTGAGCTGCCAAGAGCTGATGGCTGGCATTAGGGGCCCAGGCAGGGACTGGGGGAGCCTGGCTCTCTGTCCCTCGGCCGGTGCCTGGGCCTTGACAAGGCACCCCTTGGAAATAGTGACCCAAACGTCACGCACGTGACACCCTCCATGTCCCCAGGCTGGAGGGCTCCATCATTAGAGTCACTGCACTAAACTAAACGTTTCCTGGGAAGGGACCCACAGTGAGTGTTTTAAGCTTTGCACGCTCGTCTTCGATTTCTCTTTACAACTCCTTAAAAATGCGAACAGCGTTCTTAGCGCACAGGCTGCACAAAAGCAGGCTGCAGCTGGATTTGGCCTGCGGGCTGTAGTTTGCGTCCCCTGGGCTGCAGCACTGGCGTGGAAGGGCTTTGGAATCAGGCAGACCCGGGCTGGGAGGGGTGACCTTTAAAATAGTCACCTACTGGTGTGCCTTTGTTCCACCAAACGGACAGGTGCCACCCTGCCAGGCATTCTTCGCTCTGCCGGTCACCTCCCGTCACCGGGAGGACCCCACCTCTCTGGGCATCTGTTTTCTCTCTGCAAACAGGGTCTCAGAAGATTGTCATGAGAATGACATGAGGCCGGGTGTGGGCGGGGAACACGGACCAGAGCCAGCCAGTTGCTACCACGGCGGCGCATCAGAAGCACCCCTGGTGCTGAGAAAGCACTGTGGGCAAAACCACAGCGAAGGAACAAGGCCTGTTGCCGGCTGTCACCACACGTGCTCAACATAGGGTGGGTGGGAAGCCTCAGCAGGAGAAGTTAGGCAAGAAAAAGAATGAAGAGGCATCCAAACAGCCAAGGACAAAGTGAAGTGATCTCTGTTTACACGTGACATGAAAACCCTAAAAAATTCTACGGAAACACTGTTAGAAATAATAAATTCAGCACAGTAGTACGTTACAAAATGAACAGGATCAGTTGTGCTTCTATACACCAATCATGAACAATCTGGAGAAAGAAATGAAACAATTCCATTTATAATAGTATTAAAAAAGAATAAAATACTTAGGAATTAACTTACGCAAGGAGATAATGGACTTGCAAATGGACCTGCACATGCTGAAAACGACAAAACATGGCTAAAAGGAACTAAAGGCACAAATAAATGGAAAGGCATCCCATGTTCATGGATTGGAAGACTTAATATTGAGATCAATGCCCCCGAAAGCAATCTACAGAGTTAATGTAATTCCTATTATAGTTCCAACAACATTTCTTTCAAAAATAGAAAAAACACCCATCCTAAAATTCATGTGGAATCTCGAGAAGCCAAAACAGCTTTGGAAAAGAAGAACGAAGTTGGAGGACTCACGTTTCATGATTTCAAAACCTGCTACAAAGTTACAATATCAAAACAGTGTGTTACTGGCATGAAGACAGACACGTGGGCCAGAACAGAGAGCCCAGAAATAAACCCTCACACGTATGATGAAATAATCTTGACAAAGGTGCCAAGACCATTAAATGAGGACAGGATAGTCTTTTTCAACCAACGGAGTTGAGAAAACTGGATATTTGCTTGCCAAAAAAAAAAAAGAAGTTACCTAACTCCATTATAAAAAATTAACTCAAAAAGTACCAAAGACCTAAAATTAGAAAACTCTTAGAAGAAAACCCAGGGCAAAACCTTCAGGACATTGAACTTGGCCGTGACTTCTGGGATATAACACCAAAGGCATAGGCAACAAAAGAAAAAAGAGGCAAATTGGATTCCATGAAAAAGACTCAAATTTGTGCATCAAAGATGCCCCTTGTGCTGTGCACTGGGTTGGGGGGCTGGGGGTGGTGACCACATGCTCTCCTGAATGAAGAAGTCTGAGGCCTGAGGGTGACAGCGGGCCCAGCAGCCTGACCCTAGCTTCCAGAGGAGGCTCAGACCCCCACGGCTCTCCCGGCCCCTTCCGTCCCTCTCCCCACGGCTCCGTTCTCTGGGTGTCCCCCTGTGTCCCTGTCTGGCTCTGTTGCGTCTCTCTGTGTGTCTGGCTTATGCATTTATCTGGTGTGTCTGTCTCCTTCCCTCTTTCTCTGTGTTTCTGCCTGTGTGTGAGTATCTCCTTCCCTCCCTCCCCTCTCAGCGGACTATCAATCAGCCTGGCTTATTAAGCCCCATTATTCTCAGAACATTTGCCTTTGAAATTTCAGCAGATGGGCTGGGTCCTCGGCCAGCACCTCGGGCTGCCCAGGCCACACAGCCCGCTGGGGGCTCAACCAGAGGGGGATGCCAGGTCCACTGCCCAGTCCCCATTTGTGCGGACGCCAGACCTGCCTTCCCCAGGTCTCTGCCAGCCCTGGCCACTCCCAGGCCGCAGCAGCCCATGGAGAGCCAAGCAATTCCACCCCTGGCTGGGGAGCATCCCTGTGGGGAGGAAGTGTGTGCCACTAGTCCCACCACGGCCACCTGGGTCCCCTGTGTAGTTCACCCGGGCCTGACCACCTCCAAGTCTGAACAGTTGTGTCATGGGAAGAGGGATCAACCTCTTTGTGGGCCCTCGAGGGGTAGACTGAGGCACCAGACCGTCAGGTCCGTGGCAGCCAGCATGGAGTAGCAGAGCAATGACCTTTCTTGGAGAGCACAGCTGCCCTCCCCCATGTGAGTCGCCCACCTCCAGCAGCCTCCTAGCCCCCGCTATCCCAGCCCCCATCGGGCCCGGGGGCTGTGGGCATCGCTGGGGGCCTCCAGTGTCTCCCCGAAGCCTCAGGATTGCCCTGGAACATGGGTACTATTTTATCCCCAGAGGAGACGGGTGAGGTTTCCGCCAAGCCGTCCAGTGGTTTGTCCACGGTCGCACAGCCAGCAGGAGGGACTGGAAGGGAATTCTCTCTGGCTGCAAAGCCCAAGGTCTTAGCCACCTGCAGCCAGTGTGGGCACGTGCTCCCCAGGGCCCCCGGCCGGCCACTGAGCCCCGCAGTGCCCGGACCCTGAGCGCAGGGCACCAGGTGCAGCCAGGTCTTCAGGCAGCAAGGACAGAGTTCACAGTGGTGCTGCCCTCTGAGGGACAGTGGCTTGTTCTTGGGGGGTCTTGGCCTGGGTGGGGACCCTGGGAGAGGGGCCGCTTGGTTGGTCTGTGTCCTGACTGGGATAGGCAGACACATTCAAATGTATCTTCATTGACTCATGGCCACTCGTGGTGACCAATGCAAAGCAGCCACCGACTCCCTCTGTCACTCAGTGACTGTTTACTAAATGGCTCCTCGTGCGGGGACTGGGCTGGATGCGACGGACACGCAGTAGCAAGGCAAAGCCCCTCCTGCAAGGCAGGCAGACGGTGAACAGGCAAGGACAGCATGGCTTGATGGACAGGAAGCTGGGCAGCCTCGAGCGTCTGGGAGGGCTGTGAAGGCGCGTGGAGCTCACGCACGCACACGCACACACGTGTACCCATGCACGCACGCGTACATGCCGTGGTCCCCGACTCGGGCTCCGGGGCTCCAGGCACCCTCTACCCCCGCGGTTACCACTTAGGCTTGCAGAGGCCCCTTAGACGTCTGAGACGAGGCCTATAGCAGGCGTGGGAGTGAGCTGGGCCACGATCGCAGGGAAAAGTGTTCCCGGCAGTGGGAACAGCCTGTGCGAAGCCTGCAGGAGGGGTTCAGTGCTTTGAGGGATTGAAAGAAGCCCTGTGGCTGGAGCAACTGGCCCCAGACAGGGGGGGGGGTGCAGGTGAGGCGGGGAGGCCGGCAGGGGTTCTGCCCTCAGGGCATTGACGAGCCATCAGTGGGCAGCACGAGAACACCCATGTGGGGTGGTTCCTGGGTGGCGAACGGATTGGCAGGAGCAGGCGCGGGAGGAGGAGCCCTTGGGAAAACCAGGGCCCAGACGTCTCGGCGGAGTGGATGGAGGAGAGAGGAGGCGAAGGGGAGACGCCTAGGAAGTGGCTGGACTGGACCGGCTGACAGATGGGGCTTTTGAAAAAGATGGTTTGTCCCCAGGGACAGAAGGGCGCTGGTGTGGGTGGTGTGGGCATCAGACGCGAGGCCCTGCTGCCCCACTTCCAGATGGCGTGATTTGGGCGAATGGCCTCGTGCCTCGAGCCTGTTTGCTCCTCTGTGGAATGCCCTGTCCTTGCGACAGGCTGGGAACGAGCCCAGAGCCGCAGTGGCTTAAAGGCACCAGGACTGGCCCCTCCGTCACAGGCCTCGTGCACCCGCCTGGGCCCCGGGAGCCAGGCCACCAGAAGCCCTGCCCCCTGGAGGGTCCCACACCCACCTTTAAATGCTCTGGCCCGGAATGCGCCCACGAGGCACTGCACTTCATTTTCTGCGGCGACACCGTGTGTCAGAGCACGAGACGCTACGTGGCGACACAAGAGCCCGCGATATGTGCTCGCGTCACTTCGACACCTAGGAGATGCCTCTTGGCCTCCCAGCAGGGGGAGCCGGGCTCTGAGGGAATCAGCCCCAGTGGGGTCACCCTGAGAGCCCGGCCTGGCTCTGCCACTTGCCAGGAGTGTGACTTAGAGCAAGTGTGGCAGGGACTTTGCCATCCCGGCCAGGGCCCCTGGCAACCCCTTATGGGTGCCATCGCCCCTCTGCAAGCTTCTTGGGCTTCGCTGCTAACAGTTCGCAGCCAGTGGCAGGGGGGTGGGTAGGAAAGACCGGAGCCCGGTGTTGGGATGGGACAAAGGCCCGGGTACAGCCTGTGCTCCTCGGGGTCCCACCCCCTTGCTGATCGCCAGCCCTTGTCTGTCCTGCTTCCCCTCCTCCTTCCGGCGGCTCCTAGGAGCGCGTCTGTCCTTCAGTCCCTTGCCCTGAAGTTCCCACCTTGGCTCTGCCGGGAGAACCGCCTAAGACAGCGGTGATGGAGTCCCTGAGCCTCGCTCATCTGGGAAATGGGCACAGCCGGCCCTGGCATGCGGCCTGGCACACAGGAGCTGCTCACCAAGCGAAACTGCTGCCCAGTCCGGAGCGCGTAGCAAGCCTGTCGGCCATCGTACTGAGGAGGAGGCAGGGTCCCCGGGGTGCTGGGCGGGGGCCGTCCGGGGTCTTCTGCACGGTGGTGAGGAAGAAGCCAGAAGCGGCTGCAGAAAACGTCTGGACCCCCCTCCCTTCTCAGAGCCTCACACTGGGTCCCTCCGAGACTCTGCCCTGGACCTGGAGGGCGTTGGGGACCCAAGAACTCCCCCACGGGGTCCAGGCTTCCGGGGGCCCCTCATCCCTGCCGGGCCTGTGCTCCCCACCTGCCGGCCACTTCTCAGCCTGCAGTTGAGGGTTCCTGCAGAAAAGCATCCTGAGAGCTGCCTCTGGTTCTTACTAAGTCAGCAGCCCCACGGAAGGCGGGGTGTCTGCCTGCCCCCCACCCCTAACCCCAGCCTGCTGCTCCCTGCACCTTTCATCTCCGGGAGGAAATCCTGGAAGATGACTAACACCGACCAGGCTGGGTTACCAAGACAACCTCCTCGGCCCCCCGCTGGCGGGCAGGAAGAAAGGAGCCGCTGAGGGGAGACCCCCACGCACTGCACTCCCACCCGTCTCGCACACGCAGCCCTCGCCCTCCACTGGGTCCCGCCGGGAGAGGGGGGACCGGGGGACCGGCGGGCACCCCCGCGTGGGGCTGTCAGGTTTGGGGCGCTGGTTTTCATCTGAGGGATGCTGTCTTCACAGCGGATTTGATTCTCACAGCTTCCCAGTGGCGAGGTGACAGAGGCGGGGGGCATGACGACGTGGTGGGACGGAATCCTCTCCACTGTGGAGAAAGCTCAGTCACAGCTGCCTCCTCCTGCTGCCTGCTGCCTCGTCAGGCCCAGGCCCGAGTTTGGGGGCCAAGGGCCCTGGGGAAGGACAGCGCAGGGGCCAGGACCAGAGGGCTGAGCAGTCAGACAGGCTGGTTCCACCATTTCTGCACTGTGTGACTTTGGGCAAGTTACTTAACCTCTCTGAACACCAATACTGGCCGGATACCAGTTACTGCCCACATGGGGTTGTTGAGACAATCAAACAGGAGAATGCAAACACTCTGTAGACAGCCCCTCTGTGCGCCTGGCCCCTAGAGGGCACCCAGTAACGGCAAGGTGCTGGCCCGTGGGGTTCGAAGCCCGTGGTCTCCCTGCCGGCCTTCGAGCTGCCCAATGGGGCAGGGCCTGCCTCTAGCAAACGTGGGGAGACAGGGGCTTCTGTGCTGCCCCAAGGCCCTCGGGAGAAGCCCTGCTCATCACAGCCACCAACCCCGCTCCGGGACTCTTCCTGGCAGCGGCCATGCTTTATACCCACCTCCTGTCCTTGCTGTGACCTCAGAACTGTGACAGAAAGCTCTGGGAGACCCACAGAATCCAATCACCTGTCATTAAGTGTCCTCCACAGTGGGAGCCCCAGCTGAGAGGAGCCAAATGAAGAGTGCAGGACAATGAACCCGTAAACCAATCAGCTGGATCCAATCAGCTAGAGGTGCAGGGGGCGTCGGCGGGGAGCCTGGGGGGCCCGCCTCTGAGAGCAGAGAGGAGAATGAGGGGCGGAGGGAGGCAGCCCGCCCAGCCCGGAGACTTCTGGGAGTTCCGCGCAGCAGGGCAGCGCCCGCAGGTGGTGGCCCGTAGGAAGGTGGGCGCCTCGGCCGGGCCATGCGGGTCCTTAGGACCGTCAGTCAGCTGAGAAGGTAACCCTCAAATCTCTGGGCATGGCAGGGTGGTTTCTGTGCTAGGTCAGCCTCTTTCAGCCCCCAGAAGGCTTAGTTCAGGGAACGTGGCCGATTAAAGGAGCCTGGCCTTGTGACGCGAGTTTATATATGAAATTGAGCACTTGATTCAGACTTGGGACGGTAAGTTGCACCCTTAGGAGGTTTGTAAACGTGCTGGGACCCAGCCCATTCCCCATTTCAGCGTTAGGTGTACACACCGTGTGCTTACGTCCACAGAGAGGCCGAATTCCCGGCCGGCCCGCCGACAGACTGCAACAGGAAAGCAAGTCTAGTGAGCTTAGTTTGCAGTTTGAAAGGCTTAAAAGCTCCTGATTACCTACTTTTGGAAATGGGACCAAATAGTAACCAAATGGCCCTTACAGGCATCGTCTAGCTCTGCTAAATTTATACACACATACCCAGCACGAGGACAGTAGGCCAGGGAACGGGAACGGGAAACAACAGCGTTGTGGAATGCAAAACCCTCATGAAACCAGCATTAACGTTCACAGCCGAAGTCGTCGTCTGCGCCACCTTTCCTGAACATCGACCCACTCGCAGGGGACGTTCCTCTTCCCGTTCGAAACTTACCCTCCCGTGTCCCCTGCCTGCCATGTCCCTTCCCAAGAGATGAGCTCTGGAGGCGACAGACGCCGTGACGTGTTAGTGGCTAATGGGCTGACATCTGGCTCCAGTGGGAAACACTTGGGTCTTAGGTCCAGGCCCTGCCCTTGACTCAAGGTCTCTAATGGGAGGAGGGGCTGCCCCAGGCCTTTAGCTGGCACCCCCATTCAAGGGAGAAAGGATGTGTCGAGCTCCAGCTGCATCAGGAAGTGTTCAGGGTACCGAGCGAGCTGTGCCCCACACCTCGGATGTAGGTGGGAACTCCTGCAATCTGTAACGACCCATTTCACGGGTGAGAAAACTGAGACAGCCGGGGAGTGGCAGAGCTGGGACCCGGCTCTGAGGAGTCCAGCTGTGGAACTACTCTCCCCTTCAGCATCTCGCTGGGCGCTCCCAGCACCTCTGAGGAGTGGACGTCACTGTCCCATTGTGCAGATGAGTTCACTGAGGCTCCAGACGTCTAGAACTTCGCTCCTATCCACTTGACCAGCACAGGACAGACGCGCGGCTGCTTCTAGCCCTTCGGCATCTGTGCAGCCAAATCCAGTGGGGGAGATGGACTTCGGGCAGGCAGCACTTGGGTGGCTGTGGAGTTACGGTCACAGCTGAGGCTTTGCAGGCGAAGGGCAGGGGCTCAGAGCACGTGGAGCATGGAGACCCGGGCTGGGCTGGGGACAGGGGAGGCGGGGTGGGCGCAGGGACCAGGGTGGGCAGCCCAAGGAAGTAGATCTTGACTTTGAACTTTCTCCAAAGAACAACTGGAGATGAAGGAAGAGATCTGAGCATGGAAGAGGCGTGGGGTTAGACTCGTGTTCGTGACCGCCTGTCACGGGGGGACAGCAGGATGAGGCCAGGAGGCCAGAGAGGGACTATGTGGGTGTCCAGGTGATGGGGTGAGGGACTGGGCCAGCCTGGTGGCCCACAGGTGGGCACGTGGGAGCTGTGTAGGAGGCAGCCAGCACAGGGTTTGGCAAGGGTGGGGTGGGGGAGGGACTGGGCATCCAGGAGGGCCTCCAGGGCCGGGCCGGACGCCTCTGGCCTGCCACACCACGGCTCCGCCTCCGGGTGTGGGACAGAGGAGGGTGCCCTCACTGGCCGACACTGGCCAACGGGCCTGTCAGGCCCCCCAGCCTGGCCGGAGGTGCCCTCGCTGCGACCCGAACCGCTTAACTCCCCCCCGAGGAGTCCGGGTAATTGGGTCTCGGTGTTCACTCCCGCGCTGAGCGCCCCGGAATCTTTCATCCTGGCTGCTGACTGTACCAGAATCCCCGTGGTAATTGGATCAGGGGCCGTATTTTCCACGAGGATATTAAATCAGGCCTCCGGCCCGCGCGCGGACGACCCGTTTCAGAATATAAAGACGCGGGGGACGGCAGTACCCAAGGTGTTTTTCCTCCCTTAAACTGTCCCCCCTCCCCTTAATCAGGGCAGCTCTTTATTTGTTGGCACATAAATTGGGCCATCCTCCCCGCCCCCAGTTATTGGCCAAAGGAGAGGGGAGATTCCCGGGGGTCGAAGTGGGAGCGCTGTGGGGCCTGAGGGAGGCGGGCAGGGGCGCGGGGCAGCAGGGGTTTGCCCGGGACCGTCCCAGTTCCAGGGAGGCCGTGGGCTCAGGCACAGCGGCCAACAATGGGGAGACGGGAGCCCCACCAGCCGCTTCCCTTCCCCTCAGCCTCTCCCTCAGGCCCCGGGGAGGGCCACATCGGGAGGGGGTGTCAGGCACTCCGATGGGCGCCCCCGTCCGCCCCCCTCAAGGTGGGACATTGTGATGGTCTATAGAGCACTGTCAGAGAGAGGCTCAAGGGCATGGCCAGGTTCAGGGGCGGGGGCGGGGAAGATGCTCAGAGACATTTAGTTGTTTAAAAAAAAAGGGAGAGGGTAAGTATTAAGGTCACATCAGAGGTCCAGGAGGCCACGTCCAAACGGCTGCCGCCGAGACCAGACCGGCACGGGGGTCGCGCGACAGTGCCAGTGCACGCCACGCCACCAAGGAGCTCACTTTTAAATGGTCACTTTTACATGAATTTCACCTCCGTGTTCGAAAGGGGCTGTCACAATGCCGTGTCACCCGCCAGTGTCTCATTCGGACCATTCAGCCAGTTCCGATGGAGCTGCGGGCTGTGCCAGGCGCTGACCTTGGCCCCGGAGTGTAACGTGGGCAAGACGCAGGTCTGGCCTTGGGCGAGCCGACAGCAGCGATGGGGGACACGGTGGAAGTGCTGGGGAGAGACACGAAGCCGGGAAAGAGGTGAGCAGTGGGGTCAGAGCCCGTGGCCCTGAAAAGTGACTGCCGGAGGGGAGAGCACCAGGGGACAAGAGAGCCGGAGAGCTCAGTGGGGGACAGCCCGAGGCCAGCAGGCCCCCTCAGGACCTCGGCGGGACTCCTAGTGAGCCAGTTGCTATTGGAGGGTCTCCGAGCAGAGGACGGTCTTCAGCGGGGTCCCTCTGACTGCTGGGTGCAGCGGGCAAGGCCAGCCCAGGGACCCCAGGTGGGCAGCCAGGGGAGTCCTTTAGGTAAGACTGGATAGTGGAAACGCAAATTAAAAACGCAGAGATCTCCGCACACCGCCGGCAAAATGGCTAAAATTAAGGACAGACGAAGCCAAGTGTCAGCATGCACCTGGAGCAGCTGGCACTCGCACACGACATGCTGGATGTAGAAATTGGCACGGCCACTCTGAAGACATGCTTGGAAGTTTCTGGTAAAGCTACACACATCTGCCCTATGACCCAACAATTCCATCCCAGCCACACGCCTGAGAGAAGGGTGCTTACGTCCCCCAGGGGACGCCCATGAACGCTCAGAGCAGCTGGATTCTCAATGGCCCCACGTGTCCGTCCCCAGGAGGCTGGGTGGGCACGTTGTGCTGGATCACACAACGGGGTCCTGCACAGCAACGAAAAAGAAGGGACCGAGATACACACGATGACATGAGTGGGTCTCCAATCCCTTAATGTCAGACAGCAGACGCAGAAGTTACGCATTGTCATTGCACTTTTCTGAAGTTCTAGAACCTTCAAAGGGACCTATGGTAACAGAAGGGCAGCTTCCTTTGGAGAAGTGGTAATGACAAGAAAGGGAGCATATGGAAACTCCCTGGGGTGACAAATGTCCTTTGCCTTGATCCTGGTGGTGGTCGTACATGTGCACGTACAAATTCAGCAAGCTGTACACGAGGGCTGCCCCGGAGAAGTGCAGCCACAGCTGCCCCGGTTTGCATGTTACATGGCTGGGCGCTCGCTAGCCGGGCCTTGGACTGTGCATTTTACGGACTGCACTTAATACCTTGCAGAAAACCTGGGGGGAGGGGAGAGAGAGAGGCCGAGGGGGTGGGGGTGGTGATGATGATGGCTCCAAGCAGGTGCTAGTGTGGTGGTGGGGGGAGGGGGGCAGAGGGCCTGGAGAAGCTGCATGTGTCCTGGGCACTGTGCAACGCCAGCCACCTCCTACCCTGTCCCGTGGACCCTGCCCCTCACTTCGGGTAGAGACAGCCTGGTTGAGCAGATGCCCGCCTCCATGGGGGCAGGTGGCCTGAGGAAGCAGTTATTTATTTGGGGGACCCAGCCTGTTTGTCCAGTGGGGGAGGGGCCAGCAGCAAGCATCACGGGAGCCGATTCCTGATTATAACTTCATAACGGGCACTGGCTATTCGAGACGCACTGATATTTATGGAATAAATACCACGCGATTTATGGCCGTATCTCCCTCTGATGTCCCATCTGATATGCAATTCAATTTCTTTTATTGTCTTTGGGCTTTTGCCATGGAGGAGAATGCATAAATAAATAAATATATGGGCAAATGGCAGCCAGCAGGCCAGGCCGGGGCTGCCAGCCCCCCGTCTCCAGTCCCATATTAGGCCCATCGATCACGCGTTATGAAGTCGGAGCCTGTCCCCAGCTGGGACAGGGAGCAGACGAGCTGGTCACTCTCCATTATTTAGGGGCCTCTGTTGGCAAGCTGCCCCGCCTGCCCTCTGCCTGCCACCGGGCCGTGGCGGCCCTCCTCGGGACCTGAGCCTGTAACTCTCTGCCACTTGCCTGCAGGAACCCCGGAGGCCCAGGTGTCCCCGCTCTTTGGCAGGGGGAGAGCAGCGTGGACTTGTCACATGTGCCCCTGGCCTGCTCTCCCACCGGAACCCCATGCCAAGTGGCCAGGCACTGGCACCTATGAATCCTGAGAGGCTGGGTCAGTCACTCACCCCCGAGCCCCGTGTCCTCATAGGAGAATGACAGTAGCAGCCTTTGACCCATGGACACAGCTTGGGCCGCAGGGCTGGGTATTGTCTCACAGCGTGGGAGGGGCCGAGGGGACTGGCAGACCATGTCTCTCCTTGGTGAGGCCCTGTTCTGGGGGGACATCGGGCTCAGTGCCTGGGGCGTGGGGTCATTACTGATCCCCATGACGGACCCAGGCCCCTGACCCCTGCTGAGGGACAGAGCCCCAGCCTGTGGGAGGACACAGCAGCAGAGCTCTGGGGGCCGGCTTCCAGGCTGCCCTCCACAGCCACGCTGGTACCCCACTTCAGGCAGGCTCCTGTACCTCATGATTTAAGGGACCCACAGTGACCCTTCTTGTGCCCCTTGGGGACTATACCCGAGCGGCCCCCCACCTCCAATGCTCCCCATCCCAGAGTGGACTCTGAGTCCTACAGGTCCCCAGCCTGGCCAGGCCATGGGGCCCATGACAGGCCTGTGACTGCTCGGAACCCCAGGGCCTGCATGGGGGGACCCTGCCTGTCAGCTCCAGGCCTAGTCCTCCCCCAGCTCACCCAGGCTGCCTGCTGCCAGGCCCGCCCTCTGTACCTACCTCTCAGGTCTTCACGGCCTTCAGGAGCGTTCTGCACCATGCCCGGCCAAGCTCTGCCACACACACACATACGCACACACACACCATACACACCACATGCA
>PVJL010015595.1:0-23735 GCA_004026885.1 Lyroderma lyra | reverse complement strand
AAAAAAAAAAAAAAAAAAAAAGAAGGGCATCATTATCAAACCAGAATTACAAGAAATCTTAAAGGGACTTGGTTTTAAGACTACATAAATAAATAAATAAGGAAAATAAAATGGCAATAACTACATATCTATCGACAAGCACTTTAACGTAAGTAAATTAAATGCTCCAATCAAGAGAGAGAGTAGCCGAATACATTAGAAAATAAGACTCAAAATAGGTTCAGCAAGATGGCAACCAGAAAGGAGGTCCTTAAAATCTCTCCTGGAAAATACAATTGAACAGGCAGCCAGGATCCAACACGGGAAACCTTGAATGGCACAGGGACAACTGAGAAATCTAGGCATCACAAGAAAACACCTGAAGGTTAGGGAAAGGGGGTTGAATGGGAGAAAAAGGAGGGAGCAGAGATGGATTGTGACTCGACACTACCGTGGCTAACTGAAGGAACTAGAAAGAAATCAGGGGGCAGCACGATATACGGGAGGGGGGTAGGCCAAGTGGCAACAAGCATGGAAGCCAGACTGGCAGAACACAGGGAAACCATGAAGGGGCTGGACCTAAAAGCAGCAAGTTAGAGTCAAAGCCTGGGAACATAGCTCTGAAGCTCTAAGTAAAAAGGAAGCTGAGCAAGTCATTGAACTGCCTTAGATGGGATTAGGGCTCCAGATACAGTACACCGGTTCCTGGTGCCCTCGTGGCTCACAGCACCCTCGCAACTCACAGCGCACATGCGTGCAGTACCCTCACACAGCCCTCTGGTGGCTCCTGGTGTGCTCACAGCTCCTGCTTGCAAACACAACCCAGAGCGATTGCCAAGGAAATGAATCACTGAAACATAGCCAGAGGTAAAACACTAGAGAAGAGAGAAAGGCAGATTTGACAGCATTCACCCCGGCCACTGTGAACAGCCTCAGCCTCCATTTCATGGGCCATCTCTGTCTCCCCCAGTTTCCCCAATGAAATGGAGGAGGTAGAGTGGCCTCAGCTTGCATTTTGTTGGCACCCTCTTCACCCGCAGCTTCCCAAAAAAACTGTAGGAAAGCAGAGAAACCGCAGACTGCTATGCCACTCCTCCAAACACTGGTGGAGACCAGAGTCATAGCTTAATCACCTCAGCTGTATCCCAAAACTTGCCACCCACTGCCATCTAATGTCTGTTCCACAGCAAGATAAAACAAATATACTAATCAGAGAAAGAAAGTGATCTCCTGGGTCTGCTGAAAATAAAGCCCTCATGCTGAAGAAGAACACACAGACATTATGAGTACCTTAGCATTTAAAGCTGTTCAGAAAGAATATGAAAAGTCTCCAGAAAAGGATCTTATACATCCAGAAATTTATGAACTGAGTGAAAGACAATATAAGGTAGCTGTTCTAAAGGCTCTTAGAGAAGAAAAAACACTGGCAGAACATACCTGAAATGAATGATCTCAGAAAGGTAATCATGAACAAAAGGAACATTTTAACAAAGAAATTCAATCTATAAGTAAGAATGAGATGGAAATTCAAGAGATAAATAATACAATAAAAGAAATGAGAAATGAAATAACAGCCAAAGGAAATAGGGCCAACCAAATGGAGGAAAGAATGAGTGATACTGAAGATCGGAACATGGAAACATCTCAGAAAGAGGATGATAGGGAACACAGAACCAAAATAATTGAAAGAATTCTGCAAGAACTATCTGACTCCATGAGACAAAAAAACATCAGAATAATAGGATTGGAGGAAGGAGCAGAGCACTCTTCAGAGAACATACTCAAAGAAATAGTAGATGAGAACTTTACAAACCTATGGAAAGATCTGGAACCCCAAATTCAAGAAGTAATAGGTCTCTTAGATGCCTGGACACTAGATCTTCTCCAAGATACATTGTACTGAATATGTCAAAAACCAAAGACAAAGAGACAATTCTCAAGGTAGCTAGGGAAAAAAAATAACTATAACCTTTAGAAGTAAACCCATCGCGCTGACAACAGACTTCTCAGCAGAAACTCTACAAGCCAGGAAGGAGTGGAATCAAATATTCAAAATATTAAAAAAGAGAAACTTCCAGCCAAGAATAAATTATCCAGCAAAATTATCCTTCAGATATAAAGGAGGAATAAAGACCTTCTAATATACGCAGAAGCAAAGGGAATTCGCCAACACAAAACGTGCACTTCAAGAAATACTGAGGAAGGCTCTTTGACCTGAAATAAAACATCAGAATAAATGGAATAGAGTTGAGACAACAAAAAAGAAACAAAAATTTAAAAACATTAATTTAAAAAAGGAAGTAATGGTCATAGGAAATCCTCATACATCAATCATCACTCTAAATGTTAATGGACTGAACTCACCAATAAAAAGACACAGAGTAGCAGACTGGATTAAAAAACAAAACCCATCCATATGCTTTGTCCAAGAGACACACCTCAGCCATAAGGACAAACACAGACTCAGAATGAAAGAATGGAAAACAACACTCCAAGCAAATGGTAACCAGAGCAAAGCAGGAATTGCCATACTGATATCTGATGAAACAAACTTCAGGTTAGAAAAGATAATAAGACACAAAGATGAATGTTACATAGTGATAAAAGGCTCAATACAACAACAAGAAGATTTGATACTAATTAATATATATGCTCCCAATCAGGAAGCACCAAAATATATAAAGCACCTACTAACAGATCTGAAAGGAGAAACTGACAAAAGCACCATCATTGGAGGGGACCTAAACCCCCACTTAACAGTCATGGACAGATCATCCAAACAGAAAACAAATAAGGAAATATCAGCTCTAAATGACACATTACAGGAATTGGGCATAATTGACATTTACAGGACACTTCATCCAGCAAAAAATGACTATACCTTCTTCGCTAATGCACATGGAACATTTTTAAGGATGGACCATATGCTGGAACACAAAAGTAGCCTCAACAAGTTCAAGGAGATTGAAATCAAACCAAGTGTATTCTCAGACCACAAAGCTCTGAAATTGGAGATCAACTGTAAAAGGAAAGCAGAGAAAAAATCACATATACATGGATATTAAACATCTTATTAAAAATGAGTGGATCAAATAACAAATAAGAGATTAAAAATACAAAGAAACTAATGACAATGAAAATACAACATATCAAAATTATTGGGACACAGCAAAAGCAGTAATAAGAGGAAAATTTATATCATTACAAACCTGTCTTAAGGAATAAGGGAAATTATATGTAAACATCCTAACATCCCATCTTAAAGAACTAGGAAAAAAAAAAAAAGAACAGGCAAAATCCAAAGTCAGCAGAAGGAAAGAAACAATAAAAATTAAAGCAGAGCTAAATGAAATCAAGAACAGAGACAACAGGAAAAAGTAATGCTACAAAGAGCTGGTTCTTTGAGAAGTCAACAAAATTGACAAACCCCTGTCTAGACTAACCAACGGGTCAAAGGAAAGGACACAAATATCCAAAATTAGAAATCAAAGGGGAGAAATTACCACTGATACCACAGAAATACAAAGGATTATAAGAAAACATTATGAAGGGCTTTATGCCACTAAATTTAGCAACCTAGAAGAAACGGACTAGTTCCTAGAAACTTATAGCCTACCTAGACTGAACCAAGAAGAACTGGACAATCTAAGTCAGTGATTCTCAACCTTCCTAATACTGCAACCCTTTAATACAGTTCCAAGGGGTCGCGACCCACAGGTTGAGAACTGCTGATCTAAATAGACCAATTAAGAGTAAAGAAATTGAAATGACTATCCACAACCTCCCTAGAGCTAAAAGTTCTGGGCCATATGGTTTCACCAACGAATTTTATGTAGCATTCAATGAAGAATTAATGCCTATCCTCCTCAGACTCTTCTAAAAAACTGAAGATGAGGCAATACTTCCTAACTCATTCTATGAGACCAACATTACCCTAATACCAAAGCCTGGCAAAAACAACACAAGAAAAGAAACCATAGACCAATATCTCTGATGAACAAAGATGCAAAAATTATAAACAAAATTCTAGCAAAGTGAATACAATACATTTAAAAAATTATATATCATAATCAAGTGGGATTCATTCCAGGGGCACAAGATGGTTCAACATACACGAATCAATCAATGTGATATACTACAGAAAGAAAATAAAAGATAAAAACCATATGATTATATCAATTGATGCAGAAAAACATTTGACAAGGCACAACATTCATTTATGATCAAAACATTTAATAAAATGGATATAAAAGGAAAGAAACTCAACATAATAAAGGCCATATATGACAAACCCTCAGCTAATATCATATTGAATGGAAAAAAGAAACTAAAATCTTTTTCTTTCTAAAATAAGTAGTAACACAGTGGTCCTCTGTCACAACTATTATTCAACATAATATTGGAAGTCCTAGCTGGAGCATTCAGGCAAGAGAAAGAAATAAAAGGCAGCCCAATTGGGAATTATGAAATTATATTCTCACTTTTTGCGACAACATAATTCTTTGCATAGAAAATCCTAAAGACTTCACCAAAAAAACTATTAGAAACAATAAACTAATACAGTGAAGTTGCAGGATACAAAGTCAATATACAAAAATCCATAGCATTCCTATATACCAACAATTAAATTTCAGAAATAGAAATGAAAAAAACAATACCTTTTGCAATTGCAACAAAAATAATAAAATACCCAGGAATAAATGTAATAAAAGATATAAAAGACTTATACACTGAAAACTATAAGACACTATTAAAAAAATTTAAAGATATTCTGTGTTCATGAATTGAAAGAATCAACATAGTTGAAATGGTATATTACCCAAACCAATATACAGATTTAATGCAATTCCCATCAAAATCCCAAAGACATTCTTTCAAGAAATGGATTAAAAAATCATCAGGTTTGTACAAAATCAAAAAAGGTCCCAAATTGCCAAAGCAAGACCATGAAAAATAAAACCAATGGTGAAGGCATCACACTCCCCCAATTCAATATATACTGCAAAGTGACAATAATCAAAATAGTGTGGTATTGGCAGAAAAACAGACACACAGACCAGTGGAATATAATTGAAATCCCAAAAACAAACCCACATATACCAGGGTGCCAAGAAATGTATACATATCTTAAAAGATGTTATCTACTTATATGTATTACTTTCTTAAGTTAAATTGAATTACAATAGCAATGTGTAGTATAACGTTCACTGAAAAGATGGTATTAATCAAATGAATGCTAGCTTCACCATGGGACAGACAGGACAGTAAAAATAAAAACAAAAACATGGTGGTAGCACAGTTGTCATTCGAGGGGCACAAGACCATTTTCAAGTGGTATTTGAAATTCAAGAATGTTGTTTGAGTTTCCCATTGTTCTCCTGACTTATCACCCCTGGACTTCTACCCATGGGGGAACTTAGAAAACTGGCTACATTGGCAGTACTTTGGGAAGAAACTGAAATGGCATTAACAGCGATACAAATGGACACTTGTCAACATTGCTCAAGCAATGTTTGCTGTAATCAGAAGTGTCTGGACACTGATGGTAACCACTTTGAGCACTTCTTGTAATTGCAGAAGTCAAATGTGACTTGCATTCTTTTTTTTTTGGCATATATTAAGTATTACAATTTGAATACAGTTTTTTTCCTTTCTTAAAATGTGTATACATTTTTGTCATTCTTTGTATATAA
This sequence comes from Lyroderma lyra, assembly GCA_004026885.1. Lineage (NCBI taxonomy): Eukaryota > Metazoa > Chordata > Mammalia > Chiroptera > Megadermatidae > Lyroderma > Lyroderma lyra. Next base: position 18,063 of record PVJL010015595.1, on the reverse strand, counting down.
ACAAATAATTTTTTACAAAGGAGCAAAAAACATACAATGGAGAAAAGAAAGCTTCTTCAATAAATGATGCTGGGAAAATTGGAAAGCCATGTGCAAAAGAATTAATCTGGATTACAATCTGTTACCATATACGAAAATTAATGTATAAATAGCTCAAAGACCTGTGGGATAGAAACCTGAAAGAAACAAATGAAATAGACAAAGAAAGAGAAACTCATGGACACAGACAATAGTTTAGCAGGGGTGTCAAATCTTTGGCTTCCTTGGGTCACATTGGAAGAATTGTCTTGAACCACAAATAAAATATACTAACCCTAATAGCTGATGAGCAAAAAAAAAAATTTTGAAAAGTATCTCATAATGTTTTAAGAAAGTTTATGAATGTGTATTGGGCCACATTTAAAGCCATGCTGGGCCACATGCAGGTCACAAGCCATGGGTTGGACAAGCTTGGTTCAGTGGTTACCCCTGAGAGTAAGGGGAGGGAGTGGTACTGGGGAGGGGGTCAAATTTACAGTGATGGAAGAAGAACTGACTGGGTGGTGCACACACAATGTAACACATAGATGATGTACTATAGAACTATACACTTGAAACCTATATAATTTTACTAACCAATGCCACTTCAATAAATTTTATAAAAATAAATAAACACAGCAAAGTAATAATTCTATCAGTAGTGTTCCTAAGAAAAGAGTTTTGAACTGAGTAAGAAAAGGAAGTGAAACTATGTTATACATAGAGTGGCAGGTAGCTTCTGTCACATACACTATGAATGGTATTTAATCTACCCAAATATTTTTTGAGATAAGATCGTTAATTCCCATTCTCTAGAGGAGAAAAGTAATGCTCCAGGTCACACAGCTAGTTAGTGGTATGAGTTTCAAAGCAGTTATAGCTGCTACTCCAAATCATCATAGTTTCCATTAGTTTCAAATCCAAATTTAGAGATTAGTCTCTTTCCCCAGTTATCACAACTGAATGACATCAGGTAGGTGCTTAATAAATGCTTTTCTTTACAATGAAGACAATAGAAAAGAAAATAAGGGGAGTTCCTTGGTGATGTAGTGGCTTAAGGCTTCGGCACTGGCACTGTCAACGCTGCAGCCTAGGTTCAATTCCCAGCCAGGAAACTACCCACATACAAAACAAACAAACAAACAAAAAAAAAAAAGAAAGAAAGAAAGAAAATAGGGAGCGGAGCATTCCCTTGAATATCTGTTTTGATTTACTTTTCCAAAGAATAAATTGTATTTATTTTGTGATTTAACTTTAGCCATTTGATTAGGGGTTTTTTTTAAAGCCCACAAAAAGGCAGTTCTTCCAACTGACCATTGCCAGTCTATTCGCTCCAGTAATTCCAGCAATTCAGCCCAACCTTCCACCTACCTAAGGAACCAATGGCCTAGGTCACATCTTAAAGAGCTAGGGCAGGGTTTAGGCTTCCTCCTCCAACCAAGCCCAGCCCCTCCTTAAAGAGCCAACAAGCCAAAAGCAGCTCTTACCCCAAGGCTGCCTTCAGGGCCTATCAGCTCTGCATGCTCAATAGTTTAGGCTCAAACCTTAATTCAATGCTGGCTCCTCCTTTCTTTTAGAAGCTTCTCCAGGTACCCTTACAGCTTAAGGGAGATGCCTGAGTGCTTTGGCACTCTGAATATTGTTCTCTCTGGCTGCAACATTGGTTGGGTTGGGTTAAATCAAAGACAAACCTTACCGGTAAGGAGCAATAAGAGTGCAGAGCCAGGGCGGACTAAATTAGACAAAGCCATCCATTCTCGGCCCCCTTCATTTCTCTCAGGAGGCTCCCCCCCAAAACCCACCCATTCCTAGGCCCTCTTTGCTCAGCCCCTTAGCAAAGTCATTTCCCCTTGAGTTTAATTTGATTTTACATGGTGTGAAAGTACCTATGAAGCAAGTACCCTTACTCACCAACCCACCCATGTTCCCCTCTTGCTAAACCTAAAGAACAGAAGTGGGGATGGGGAGGGGGTAGAATCTAGACTAGTAGAGATCAGCATGGGTGAGTTCTAATCAAGGAACACTTACCTCCCATGTCACTAGTTGTGTGTTCCTTAAGTATCGGGCGCTCATGCCGTACTCCAGGAGGCTCATACTCCCGAGTTTATCCCAAGACAGCTGTTTCGCTCACACCCGCCCTGTCTGAAAGCGCGCCCTGCAACTCTCTCGCGCCTTTTCTTTCTCGGCCCCGCACCTCCTCTTTTTCTCCTGGCTGCAATATGGGGAGGAGGGCCAGGGCATAGGGAGTTGATTCAGACACAGCTGGGCCACCCTGGAAACGAGGGAAACAAAGCTTTCAAGCATTCAACCCCAAATCAGGGGGCCAGCAAAGCTGAATTCATAAAAACAATCTTTCTGCTGCCAATGCAGCTCTTTTCCTCGGCTAAAAGTAAAGTGGGTTTGCTGGGTTGAAGCGGCCAAGGCTGAGGATTCTCCATCCCCCTTTCACCTCCACCAATTCAGTTCCAGCTAAGCCCACTCTCCACCTATCCTCTGAGCTCCACACACCCTTGAGGAGAGGGCCTGGGGTTGGAAAGAAAACCAACCCAAACCCCAAACACTACTTGAATGCAAATGCAAATTTCAGGCAGACAAGGACTCCTTCAAGACAGGAACCTATACTGCAGCCCTTGCCACCGCACACCCCAGCGCCTTCTTAAAAAGAAAGAAGAGAGGGGGAAATGCCTACAACTGATGGCAACATATAGGTGCATCCCCAGCCCAGGCAGAGGTTTCATTGAAAAATAGCAACAGCTTCCTAGAGGGAAGTCGCTACCCCACTGAGGTCCTCCAGCTCATGAGTGTCAGTACCTAAAGTGCTCGCTGGATAACCTGAGTGGGTGGGGCGACTCCATCTCTAGCCAGGCAACACCCAGAAGAGAGGTGTGACTGTTGTGAAAATGGAGTTCCTTAAAAAGGCAAGAGGGCTGCTAGAGGGGAGTGAAAACTGAGAAGAGGTGGAGAAGGGTGCTTCTGAGACCTGGGAGGAAAAAAGGATGGGGTGGGGTGGAGCGGGCCCTGGGTGGAGAAATCTAGCCTAGTCCCTGATGGCCCCCAGCCACAGGAAGTATAACAGTCTATTTCAGTTCTGTGCATCCCAGAAAGAGGCTTGCAAGCTCACTGCTTGATTACCTATCCTTCTGGGTTAAACTAACTCACTAGGGGAGGGTAAAAGGGATGCATTGATTGGCGGTGGGGTTGTCAATGAAGAGAGTAATAGGGAAAGGGAAAAGCAAGAATGCCCGTAACTAGAATCATATTTGCCCTTCTAGCTCTCCATGGCAACAGTATGACACCAGCAGGACAGGGAAGTCACAGTGCCTTCTCAGGGAAGAGATTATGAGCAGAGGAGAATAGAGCTGAGAGCATTTTCTAGCATGATGTAAGGAAAGGAGGCAAGGGTGAAAGAATGGGTGGAGAAGGAGAAATGGAAAGAATTGTAAATACAGAAGGCTCTTTTATAATATAGTCTTCCAGTTACCAGACCTCTAAGACTAGAGTTCTCAAACTCCTCAGACTGCCTCTCAGCCAGGTATTGGGGAAGATTCCTGTAGAGCTAAATCCATAGGATAACAGCCACATTTCTAGGATTTCTTTGTCCTTGCCTGAAAGTCCCTTTCTAGCTAATTTTAATAGGAGGCCAGGAAGTCTCAAGCTACCACAGTCCCTATCAGTGCCTTTTCCCTACCACAATTCTTTTAAAGAGGAGGAAAGAGAAGAGAGACAAGAAACAAAGCAGAGGGAGAGAGGAAGCAGAGAAAAGAGAAACAATGATAGCTATGGTATATTCAGCACTTAATATGGGTAAGCCAATGGGCCAGGTGTATTCATCATTTATTTTTTTCTTGATAACAACCCTGAAAATGGGTGCTGTTATACTCTCCAAGCCCCCTTTTGAAAATAAGAACACTGACATTCTAAGCGCAGTACCTCCCAACACACATATGATCACTTGCTTGATATTTCTGCCTGAATGTCTTCTAATCATCTCACCTTCTCTTACTCTGCCCCAAACTCTGTTCTTCCTGTAGTTTCCCAAATACCTAAATGGTATCACCATGCACCTCAACATCCAAGGCAGAACCCTAGGATTCATCATCTAAACTGTTGTGATCTGGACCCTGCCTACCTCTCAAGCAGCAGAACTTTCTATGCTTTCCTGGGCCTTGCCTTACCTGTACTACGAATCCCTGAGCATGCCAGGTTGTTTCCATTGTGCATGCTTTGACTCACCTTGGTTTCTCTTCAAATGGCCTAAGCAATCTGTCCACCTTGAAAGGATTAACTCAAGATCATCTCCTTTCTTTACTTAATTCCTTCTTGCAGAACTGACCATTGCTTCCTCTGTGACCTTCTCTACCTCAGGGCATATATTGGTTCATATAATTGCTCTCCCATACTAGACCATAAAGTCCCTGAGGGTAGGAATCAGGTGTTATTATTTCTGTAACCTGGGTGTCAAGTTATTAGCAATAATAATAGACATTTAGCATTAACTGTGTGACAAGCTCTGTTCTAAGCCATATATGAGTATGTGTGTATGTATATGTGTGTGTACACACACACACACACACACACACACACATTGAATCCTGACAACCTTGTGGGTAGGTATTATTACTATCCCCATTTTACAAATAAGAAAACTAAGAGACTAACATGCATATGTATTTGTTGAATGAAAGAATATCCCTGTAGTAGGGGTTTTATAAAGAACTTCCTATCTTGCTATATCATATTTTTCTACCATCTGCCTAGCTTACAAGGTAAGATGTATTGACATGGAACCATATAGACAAGTGTACAACACTCTACATATTCTTTGAAAATAAATCACTTTATCCCATGGAGTTTTAATACCTCAATGTATAAAATTTGAGTTCTACTCAACATAGGATTCTCACCACTCCACCCAACACTATTTTCAGCAACACTGGTAAGTTTTCTCTAATTTTCAAGTGCATGAAAGAACATTGAACTGTTTATATCAAGAATGAATGCTTTTTTATTATGTGCAGATGAAAATGAACATATAAGTGAAGTAAATTTTGAAGAGTAGCCACTAGAATTCCCTGTGTAGGTGAGGTGTATCTCGAGGTCATAATGAGTTCCTTGTTTAATCTGGAAAAGCTCCTCAAGAAGATCTATGCATTTACAGATAGCTAAATAGTTTATATTTTTATTATAAGTTTTTATTCACTAATTTATTTTAAGCTCTAGTTTTTTTTTTTTTAATTTGTAGGTGAAACTAAGACCTCAGATGTCAAATTCAGTTTTTGAAAAACATAAATTATTGAAACTTGGTGAACAAACCTAAGATTCCTCTCTGTCCATTCTTCCATCCATTTACTCAATAAGGTATATTGAGCACTTGTGCTACATCAAGAACCATGCTAGGTGTTAGGGGGAGAAATGAGAATATCCATCTTCTCCAAGAGGCTCCAGTAAAGGAGCTTACTTCACCATACATAGCACGTTAGTTCACATTTCCCTTTAGTATTTTAGATCTGGCTTCTGTCTCAGATTAAGATGCAAAAATGGCTCACAAGGAACTATGTGCCCCATGACCACAGTTAATGGCAAAGGCAGGACATGTCTTTTATATTCTTTGCCTCTGGATGCATCACTAATCAGCATGAGGCTGGTGTTGTGTAAGTCACAGGAAAGGGTGCTGGAGAGCAGCTATGGAGAACTAGAGGTTGTGATAAGTTGCCCTCTCTTTCTAGGAAGTATCACAGGTTATCCTTTGCATTAGCTGGCCTAAGAAATAAATCAAATAGCAAACTGCAGTATTTTCAATTCCTTCCAACCCACCTGAAGCTTTAAGGAGACTCCTTGGTTGAAGTGGTAGCCTGTGTTTTCCTCTATATACCCAAAGAGTCAGATGAGGAGTATAAGAGTTCAATTAAGCATAGAACCTAATGAATAGCTAAAAAATATACAGGTGCCCCTTATGTCAGGGCCCACTAGATGCTTATTCTTCCCTTTCCCTCTTCTACTTCTTCATTCTCCTCCTTCTTCTTTTCAGGAAAGCCAGCTGGCAAACTACTAGGGTGGGGCACAGGGTGAGGGCTGTAGGGAGGGGAGGAAAAGCTTCATTAAGAAGACTCCACCCTCACCACTCCCCATACAAGAGCAACAAAAAGAAGTGCTGGAGCTGAGAGGAAGGTGGGGCAGAATGGGATGAAAGGAGGAAGGGTGGGGAGAGCAAAGGGGGTTAGGGGCTCTGCAGGGTGGAGCTGACCTGGAAAAGAGAAGGGAAATCAAGCAGTATATAAAAAGAAAAGCCTGCATTCTCAAGCCACTGTTGTTTGTGGAAAAACAAAAGTGTAGCTGAAACCAGGGCACAGTTTAGATCTCACGGAACAAAATTTCCCTCCTCACCCACTTTCTTCTTACTCTACAATTTCCCAGAGGGCATATTCTTCTTTCTAGGAGGAGACCCTTTGCTCCTCTGCTAATATTGAACCAGTGTGAAGTTCCTCACACATCCCATTGGTCAGTGCTAAGGTTACTTATTGTCTGCAAAGAATAAGGATGTTTTGGAGAAGGAAATCTAGTTAGCTGAGAGGAGAGGGCCTGGAAGGAGACTGTAGGAAAAAAACAATGACTTAGCTTATAAGCTGTACAACCTTGGGTAAGTGATTCACTTCTCTAAAGGTATACGCTAATACTTGCTTCTTAGAACTGTCCAAAAAGAATAATAAAATGTAAAAGTGGCTTTACAGTAAAATTAATGAAGCTTGAGCTTCAGGGCTCCTCATTTGAATTGGCACTTTCCAAGACCCTGGGAGGGATCAAGCAATGTGTTTTTCTTAAGGGTCCTCAAAATTGTATTGGCTTCAGGCCTCTCAAATCCTGGATCTGCCCCTCATGAGATTATAGCTTACAAAGCACCGCGCTTGGCACAAAGAAAGTACTCAATAAAGGATAACTATTATTCCTAGCAATGACAGCTCTTAAATCTACTAGTTTTAGATTGAGTCTCTTTCTGGACACAGATATTGGGAACATGCTTCCATGTTTCCCATAACTCCCATCTTGGTATATATGAATAAACCAACTTAAAAAATTATAACTAAACTGCTTGCTTGATACACTGAGAGGCATGACTAAATTCAGTTTAGGAATATCCAATGGGTCAAAAGCTGTGGACCAGGGTTTGAAATTCACACAGATTAACATCCTAGGCAAGCTCTGATAGGCCTGCTAACTCCCACAAGTTTAACTTTATGAACAAAGAGCTTCTAACTTTATGAACAAAGAGCTTGACTAGGGGAGTGTGTGCATGTGTGTATGTCTGGTGTGTGCATGTGCGTGCGTGAGTGTGTGTGTGCATGTGTGTGTGTGTGTATTGGGGGTAGGTGGTTGAGTATGCGTGGATTTTTTGTACCAGCTTAAACCCTGGATTCTACCATATCCATAAACTGGAGGAGGGAAGTGGCTTTATAATAATCAACCAAGCCAAACCAGGAAAACAAGGAGCCTCAGTCTCATCTACAGGAAAGAATAACATCCTTAGTCTGGTCTCCTAAATGTATATTCCTGAATCAGGGAAGGATCCTATTGATTGCACAAGAAAAAAAAACTTGCAATTTTGTTTTCGTATTAAACATATAAATATACAAGATTGTCTAAGGGAATGTATAAATAGAATAGAAATTTATGACAGAAATGTATTTATCACTGAGCTAATCCAGAGAGACATCGGGGCCCTGCAGGCCCCCCCAAAGCTGGCTCATGCTATCATCCTTGTATTACAACAAGCATCTTTCACTTTCCTAACAGAGTAGTTGGGTCCATCACCCATTATCCACCAAACCAGTGGGAGATTATCTTCACCCTTCTGCCCAGGATAGTCTTATCACTTCTCTCAGAAAGTAAAGGGAGAAAAGAAAGAAGGAGGGAAAGATAAGCACCAATATGTCTTTGGTGCTTTCTTAAAATCTTTCCACTGACACACTTATTGAAGTACTACAACTTTACTCTTTCCTTCTTGTTGCCCAAATAGACCAGTATTGTGGTAGTATTTCCCCTCAAGTTAATAACACAAATACTGGAGTAGCCTACCATGAAGCCAAAATGATAGGATATTACCTTTTCAAGTAAGACTAGCAATGAATTTAAACAAGTAAGGCAGGCAGATTAGCAGTAGTAATTCACTTCCTAAAGTGAGATAAATGACTTGATATGGAAAGGGATTCTAATTAGTATATCATGGAGATATAGGCAACTACACCTCTTTAGGTGGTATAAACACACAGCGAAAATTATCAGGGCTATGTGAACAAGTAGAAGTAATATACACAAATATGCTGAAAATAAAACATTGGAGGCACACATTGGAAGCAAGAGTTATTTACCCAAGCACAGAATGTTGCTGTAGGAGGGGCCCAAATAGGTTATTTTATCCAGTGTTTTCCAACATGTGACACACATACCTATAGTGATATGAATGAAGAATTATCTTATATAATTGACAAATACAGATAGTTTCTAATAGCATGTATTTTTTATGGTTGCATTCTATTTATGGAGAGTAAAACTGGCTTTTTGTTTATGGTAGTTCTATTTTTTATGAAAATTTTTTTAATAAAATAAGTCAGTTTATTTAAGAAAACATTAAGTAATGATGCAGATGATACTCAGATATGGTCTAAATCAAAAAGGTGAAATAGCAAAAATTTAACTTTTGCAAACAATTACTGAATCCAATTCTCTTTCCAATTCAGGAGTTCCTTAGACACCTTGGTTTAGAGGAGGGTTTAACTCCCAAATCAGTAAATATATAGTAAGTCTTCATCTTCCTTTAGTGCCCGTGGCAGAATTGCCAGTAGATCATTGAAGTTTTCCACTAAGGCTAGATGAAGCTTTATGTTCTTTATGAAGATACTTCTACAGGAAGTTTTCCTTGAACCTTCAGCTTGGGCTAGGGCAACCTCTTACAGTCCTTATATTACTCTGACATATTTCTCACATAGGACTCACTCTACTATATTGAATAGTGTACCTTTTTATGGCAGTCTCACCCATTTGACTGTCAGTTCCTTGAAGTCAGGAGTTTAGTCATCAGTAGTTCAACCATTTTAATGTTTTGGTTCTGAGCACAGTACTTGTCATATGACAAGTACCCAGTAAAAGTTTATAAAATGGAATAATGATTTAGATTATTTTTTCAGTTATAGTTGACATTTAATGTTATTTTATATTAATTTCAGGTATAGCATAGTGCTTAGATATTTATATAATATATGCAGTGATCCCCCAGATTAGTCTAGTAGCCACCTGAGACTATTCATAGTTGTTGCAATATTATTGACTATACAGAATGGAATAATTTAGAGCCACATTGGCTGGGTGTGAATATTAGCTTCATCACTTACTAGCCAGGTGATTTTGGATAAGTTATTTAATGTATTTGGGCCTCAGTGTCCTCATTTGCAAACTTAGAATAATAATAGTAGCTACCTCATAAGATATTGAGAGGATTATATAAAATATGTACACACAATATGCTTAGAAAAGTATACGGCACAGGGAAAGCACTATATAAATTTTTGCTATTACCCTGTATTACATTGAATTGAAATACTTGTATGCCTCTTTGATATTCCTAAATATTAGTTCTGGGACTGACCTCTGGAGTAACAGAGCAAGATTAGCCAGGTTAATGAAGAGCACAGATTTGGTGCCCACCTGCTGGGTCGGAGGAGTGCTCCACAAAGAAACAGTGGTGCTTACCAGTGGTTCCATACAGAAGAGAGTTGCCCGGACCTCTGCCCTTCCAGCCCTCACCCTGAAGTTAGTCTATTTAGTTTCTCCTTGTATCAGGCACTTTTTGAGCTGCTATCCCTATGCTGGAGTTTAGAGCAAGTGAATTTACGAGCAATTAAGTTTGTATGCTGGCTTTTTAAGAGCAGCTCACCTTAGTCCCTGGCAGCCCTTTATCTTTCTGAGATGTAATCTCCTCTGCTTTTAACAGCCAGATGTTATAGGAACTCCCCTTTCTGTCACTGATGTCCCTGGCTGGGGAGTCCCAGTGTTGGGCTGGGACCTCTCTGGATTCTTAATGGCCACGTGGTGGGTGTGTGGCCTGCCCATTCAGCATCTCTGTGCCCCACTACACACACACCAGTCTCCACATGGCTGTGGCTTCTTTTTTATGCTTATAAGAATTCTGTTCTGCTACTCTTCAGGTTGTTCTCAGTGATGGTTGTTCTATAATTCAGTTGTAATTTTGATGTGATCATAGGAGAAAGAAATCACAGAGTTTACTTATTCTGCCCTCTTTTTCACAAGTCCTAAAAGAATCTCTCAAAAATATCTTTATTTCTTCCTGTTTTATTTTTAAGTGATGTATATAACACACATCCATTACTCTCATTCCATCACTGGGACTTACCTCATAGGATCAGGAATGTGAGGAAGTGAAGATTGATAAGGGATGAGGTGAAACCTAGTAATGGAATTAAGCCCAAGGATATGAAAGGGAGCTGGAATGAAATGATGGCACCACATGCACACTATTCATTAACTTATTCATTCATTTATATATCCATCGACTCTTTATTTAGTATGTGCCAGGCATTATTCCAACACTGTGTCATATATCAGTGAACAAGAAAGATAAATCCCTGTCCTGTGTTGCTTATATTCAAGTTGAGAAGACAGATAATAAACAAAACATATATAAGGTTGGACAGTGTTAAGTACATGCAAGTAAAAAGACAGTGAGTACACAAGGATTGCTACTTTAACAAAAGAAGGCCTTTTTAGAAAAGTCACATTTGAGCAGGAACCTGAGGGAAATAAATAAGACATAGGAAAATCTAGGGGTAAGGGCATGTTTTAAGCAAGGGAAACAGACAGTGAAAGGTCCCTGAGGTGAGAGCATTCTGGGACATTCTAGGAACAATGAGGAGGTTAGTGTGGCAAAGGGAAGAAAGGCAGCATGTGAGGTCAGAAATGTTGCAGAGGACCAGAGTGCAAAAGGCCTTAAAGACCATAGTAAAAACTTTTATTTTTACCATGCATGAGATGGAAAACCATTGGAGGGTTTCAGGGAGAGGAGTGATAACCCATGTTTTAAAATGATCATGTTAGACCAGGGGCAAGCAAAAAGACCAAGTCAGTTATTTCATGAATCCAGGTGAAAGGTGACAATGGCTTGGATCAAGGAAGCAGTGAGATGTATTGAGAAGATTGGAATCTGAAGGCAGAAATGATGTAATCTCCTGTGGACAAGATATAGAGTGTTAGAGAGATTTCTAGGAGTTTATTTCAAGGTTTGAGGCCTCTGCAAATGAAAGGATGAAATTTTCATTACCTGAAATATGTATATAAGACTTCAGGTTAAGCAGGTTTGGTGATGAGGGAAGGAAAATAAAAGATAAGTTTTAGATACTAAGTTTGAGATGTCCTAACAGACATATAAGATACCAAGTAGATGGTTAGATTCAGGAATCACTCGCATATAGATCATATGTGAAGTTATGGAACTGAATGACAGTATCTGAAAAGTGAGTGTATATAGAGAAGAACTCTGAAGGCTGAGCTCTGTAGCACTCGAAAGTTTAGAGGTGAGTGAGATAAGGAAGATTCAGGTAAGGAGACTAAAAAGACAGGCCAGAGAGATAGGAGGAAAACCCAAAGAGCATAGAAACATAGAAAATAAATAAAAAATGTTTTTCCAGCAGATTAAAGCTATCATTTCCTGCAGATAATTTTGAGCAAGATGACAACTGAGAATATACTATTGGATTTGGTAACTTGGAGGTCACTGGTAACCTTGAGAAGAACATTTTCAGTGAAGTGGTCAGGGAAAAAAGCTTATAGTTAAAATAGCAAACAAAAGGATAGTTTAATGGTTTATTTTATAGGCTTCATCAAAAGTTATGTGTCTAACAGAGAAAGGATAAAATGAAGTGAGCTTTAAAGGATAAATACAATTTGCTGAAAAAATGAGGAGGGATAATCCATATTAAAGAAGTAGCATGAGGCAAGGGCACTTAAGTTTTGAGTTGTACAAGGTGTTCAAGCCAAAACAAGCAATCCATTTTAGCTGAAAACATAGGGTTCTTGAGAGGTGAAAACTTGGCATGGAATTTTTGCTTGCATTTGCAGCATGAGAGAAGAATTTCAGATGAGATCTTTGTTCTTTTTCACCATTATCAGGTAGTAATGAAGGCATCACCACAAAATATTTATTAAGCAACATTTGAGTTCGATACTGTCATCAAACTATACTAAGTAGACATTTATGTTCTCTCCCAGTTAAGCTATACAATTAAAGTAATTCCAATAAAATCTGAACAGTGTTATTCTACCAGATGTCAAAAATGATACCATAAAATTACACAAGTAAAAACAGTGTGATAATGGCATATAATTAGATAAACAGAAATATTAGAGTTAAAAATTGACACACATATATGAGGATTTAGTATTTGATAAATGTGGTAGCATTTAAAATTCATTACAAAAAGATAGATTATTTAATAAATGTCACTGGATCAAGTGCCTCTTTGGGAATAATAAAGTTAAATTCTTACCTAATACAATATAATACACCTTCCACCTCCACAAAAATTGGGCAAAGAATGCAAATAGACAATTCACAGAAAAGTATAGACAGTCTGAAACTTCATCATGACTCATTGTTAAATAAATGCAAATTTAACAATAATAAGAGGTTTTTAGCCTCTCAGATTGGCAATTTTTACAAAATTGATAATTCTCTGTATTGGCAAGAGTGTGAAGAATCAATTTCATGCACAGTTGGTGAGCATATATGTAAATTGGTACAGCATTTTTATTAAATTTTAAAATGTGAATACCATCTTACCCCAAAAATGTGGTGTCTAGATATCTAGCTTACAAGTGTGCAAAGACAGAAGAATAAACATGTCCACATCATCATCATTACTTGTTGAGCATTACTATGAGCCAGAAACTGTTCTAAGCATTTTTACCTGTATTACCTCACTTAATCCTCACAACAAATCTCTGAGGTAGGTACATATTATTATTTTCTTTTACATACTACGTAATTGAGGCACTGGGATGATAGGTAATTTTCCCAAGTTCACAGAGCCTGAAAGTAGGCTGAAAGTCAAACGTGAGCAATCTAACCCTGGAAGACGGGATGCTGTGAACATCTCACATGTGTCTACAATTTTGTTTCAGTCTACTTCCTCACCTCTTATTTCTTTATCTTCACCTCCCTTTATCCTTCTCCACCATGGGTCTACAACTATTGTTGCTGGATTACTGTGAAGATTCTATAAAGCAACTTGTGTGTACAGAAAGGAACAGACTCTGTTCCTAGGAAAGGGAAGAAAGCAGGCAGACCAGAAGGAGGGCTCCCATTGGAATGATCTATTTTTGGAAATTTATGGAAGTCAGACACAGATTGATAATAATAATTAACAACAAAAAAAAACATGGAAATAACACAAGGAAATGACATTACTCAGAGACCCTTCAGGTACATGTGGAATCAGGTCAAATTAGAGGCACAGAAACTACTTATGAAATAAATGTAATGGTTCAAGCATGAAAATATTGAAGAAAAGGAAAAGATGAATATGACAGAGATTTAGAAGGACAAATTTTGATTTTCCAACTAATTGAACCTAGGTGACATAAAAAAGTGAATCATCTTCACTGCCCAACTCTACCACTGTCACTGTTTTGTTTTGGTTTTTTTATGTTCAAATCTTGTTTCTGTTTTTATTTTTATTTTTATTTAAATTCATTTTTATTGTTAGACTTATTGGGGTGACATCTGTTAGCAAGGATTACATAGGTTTCTTTTTAACAAACCCTAAAATATAATCTAGCAGAAGATTTTCAAAAAACTGTACTAGTAATTTATGTCTTTTCTCCCTCATTGCTTTGCACACAGCTGTCATTTAATTCACATCTGTTCAATAAAAGGTATTTGAGAAGTTCACAACACCTTATAATATGAAACTAAATCTAATTCTCTCATTAGCTGGATTTGTGTTTTGGTTTGTTTGCTTTGTATGTCTGATCTGTCTTGTCAATGTAATAAAACCTTCACAACCTAGACTAAATACACAGACAAGTGACCTAATTTTGATCCCATTTGGTACATTACCAGAGGGTATCAATTTGGCTTGTAGATGAGTACAAAGTCCTCAAAAGTGGCAAACAGATAAATGCTAAGACACTGATTTAAAGAGAAACCTCCTTATATTATATCAAATATAGCAATACATTTGCATTTTTATCTTTCATCTGTTGGGGTTGGGGTTAGGGTGACAAGTGGTATCTTGTGGACAAGCAAAGGTACTCTGGAAGTAACTAAATAATACATGTACTTGCCAAAGCTCTAGAGAAAGGCTATCTTGACAATTTTACCCAAATCTGATGAGTTGCACTTAGGTTTGACTCTAATAATATGTTTTCTATTATTTTGTTCCTGAAGTAGAAAATATGCTGACCTGAGAAACATAATCCAGGCTTGAAGGACTAGTAAATCCTCCAGTCTTCAGAGTTCCTCCCCAGTGAATGAACCTATACATTTCTTTTTTTTTTTGAGTTTTTATTTTTTTAAATTCATTTTTATTGTTAGACTTATTGGGATGACATCTGTTAACAAGGATTACATAGGTTTCAGGCATACAATTCTACATTTCAAAAACTCTTCTTATTCCCTCTACCCTTTGACCTGGCTGAGAAAAGGTAGTCCCTTGAGAAAAATGAGCAAGAATTCCCCTTCCCCACTATGGGCACTCAATACCCTATCCTGAAATGTTTTTCTAATCTATCTTTAAATATTCCTTTATAGCTGCTGCTGTTTTATTTTACATCTCTATTTTATTTTACTTGTTTTTCTCCCCTTCTGGAAGGCCTTCTCAACGCACCCCTCTCACCACCAAGTTTAGTCCCTCATTTGTTTGGAGAATATCCATCCTTTTAAAAGCTCAAATTGTAGCTCTAGCTTTACCTTCCTGATGAAGACTTTCTTGTCACCCTTCATACAAGAAAGCTTCATCCTCTAAACTAGCACAGCACCTGCTAAAGATGTTTATTATAGTTTTAGCATTATAATAGGAATTGTGTATTTGTATTATTTCTTAGAGGGCCTTCATCTTACCTTAGTTTGTGAAGTCCTCAAGGCTAGAGCTCATGTGTTATCTGTAGCCCTGTTTCTAGATAGTGCTTTTAACATAGTAAAGACTCAGTAAATTGTTCATTCATTTGTTCAGCAATGGAGAATAGTAAAAAACAACAACAAGAATGTCCCTTATGGAGGATGAATTTTAGTCAGAGGAAATGAACAATAAACAATATAGAATATGAAAGAGAAAACAAGAGACAGTAATAGGGATGGTAATTGATAGGGGGAGTGCTACTATTTTACATAGGCCTCTTTAGGGAAGTGATATTTAAACAGAGGGCTGAAAGAAAGGAAAACATGAGATATTTGTATATTACAATGAAGAGGGTTTCAAGCAAAAGGAATGACAAGTTTAAAGTTCCTGTAGCTTCAACAGAGTGAATAAATGGGAAGAGGGGGTAGGAGATGGGGTCAGAGAGGGAGCAGGAGCCAAACCATGAAGATTCTTATATGCTAGGGTAAGAACTTGGGCTTTCAGTTTGAGTGAGATGGAAAGCCATTGGAGAGTTTTGGACAGAGGACATACCTGATCTGACTTAGGTCATAATAGTTTCACTGTGGCTAATACATTTGGAAAATATTATTAGAGGCAATGATAGAATTGGAGGGACTAAATTAGAGACTATTACAATATGTTAGGGGATACACATGATAGCTCAGACCATGGGTGTTATGAAGTGATGAGAAGTTGTTGGATTTAGGATATTCTGTTTATAAGGTTACAGCTAACAGCATTTGCTAATGCAATTATTACATATGGGATATAATGATGACTAATATATTTTTGACTAATCAACTAAAAGAAGTTGCAATTTACTGAAAAGGAGAGGCTGGGAGAACAGGCTGTTGAGAGCCATGGGAACTTTGAGTTGTGCTTTTGCTTGGTTAAGAATGGGAAAAGTGGCTTCCACGCTGTCAATGCTGCGGCCTGGGTTCGATTCCCAGCCAGGGAACTACCCACATAAAAAAAAAAAAAAAAAGAATGGGACAAGTTAAGTTGAATAGATGGAGATGAGTAGCTTTCATGTCTTTTCCAAAGCCATAATTAAGTCTACCTGACTTTGGTATTTTCTGAGGTACAACTATTCACAAAACTACAAAACCAAAATCCATCAACAACAATTATAAAACTCACTATATTTTATTGAATAGAAATAAAATTCCAGGTAATGTGGGAACTTTGTATGCATTATCTCATCTCATCTTTCTCCAAACACTAGAAAGTACAAATTTTCATTTTTTTTCATATGATAGAGCTGAGGTTCAAAGAGCTTAATCATTGTGTGCAAGACCAGAGAGTCTATCACGCTCCAATACCATCATGTGTTTCTACTCTACATCATTGCCCATAAACTACATTTGAATCATCTCTCAAAGGGTATATTTTGTCCACGTTCACAATTGAAGAAATGAAGATCTTGAAAGGAAAAATGTAGTTAGTTAAAGCCCAATTCTTGTCAATGATTCAGACAGAAAGATATCATAGTTGAAAAAAATGTTATCTCATTTCAAAAAACATTTACTGACAGAAATAAACAACAGGAGGACAGCTAGAGAAGAAGAAAAGATGGCGACTGGAGAGGAGGTCCTTAAAGCCTGTCCCAGAAAACACAATTGAACGGCCATCCAGGAGCCAAGAAAGAGGACCCTGAGTGACAAAACGGCTGTTGAGAAATCCACAAATCACAAGTAGACACCTGATGATTGGCGAGAAGGGGGCAAGTTGGGGAGAGGGAAGGGAGCAGAGACAGACCACAACAGGACACGATCCCTGCTGACTATTCGGAGCTGCGCAGTTTGGGGGAGGGGAGAGAGACTGGGGAGCTGGGGATGGAGTTTGGGAGCCAGCCCCTGGAACTTTTGAGTGGTAGAAGGGTTGAGTGAGGACTCTGAACTGCAAAGATGACACCCCAGCTCTAAGCCCCCTGGAGACCTACACAGGGCTGCAGTTTCTGTTCCCAGCCCGCTGCAAAGGCAACCCTGCTGTCTCAGACCAGGCCCACAGCTTTGGACTTATGGAGCGTGCACTTCCTCGTGCACCCCAGGGTTCTGAAAGCAGTGTGAGCCCATAGACAGCCAGGTGCTGAATCAGGGCTGGGAAGAAAGACTGATTTGATAGCATTCACCCAGCCAGCAGAAACAAGCCTTGAAACAGCTTCCCCAGCAAAGGGCAGAAGGCAGAACCGCCTTTGGAGCACCTTTTGTTGGCCTCTCCCCAGGATATATGTGCATAGCCTCCAAATGCTCAGAAACAAGAAAAAAACAGCCCCCTCTCCCCCAAAACTTGACCCCCAGTGCCACCTAGGGTCTGCCCTTCAGCAAGACACCACAAAAGCAATAATCTGGGCACTGAACATAAAGCCCTCATGTCAAAGAGGAAGAACCCAGTGGATAGGATGAATTCCTTAAAAACTAAAACTCCTCAGAAAGAACATGAAATTTACACAAAAGACAGCTTGTTACAACTGGAAGGGTCGGATTTAAGTGACAGAGAATTTAAAGCAGCCATTCTAAAGGCTGTGAGAGAAATGAAACCTATTGGCAGAACACCATAGCTGAGATAAACAATATGAAAAAGGATATAAACGACATAAAAAAGGAACTCTGTGAACAAAAAGAACAATTTAACAAAGAAATTCAAAACATAAGAAAGATTGAGACGGAAATATGAGAAATAAATAATACCATAAAAGAAGTAAGAAATGAAATAACTGCCATAGGAAACAGGACCAACCAGATGGAGGAAAGAATTAGTGATATTGAAGATCAGAACATGGAAACAGCTCAGAAAGAGGAAGAGAGGGAATATAGAACCAAAAGGATTGAAAGAACTCTGCAAGAAATATCCGACTCCATGAGACAAAACAACATCAGGATAATAGGAATAGAAGAGGGGG
>PVJL010015594.1:0-23724 GCA_004026885.1 Lyroderma lyra | reverse complement strand
TTCCCTTTAGTATTTCATGATAGCATATACTATTACTGCTTTTATTATGTTTTTGTAAATATTTACATGGAAAGTTTGCCTCTAAAAATCTTTGTCTTGCCAAGGGAGTGCATTTTATCCTTAATTTTATTTTTATTCATCCAAGTGTAAAACCATACAAATGTCAAATCTGCAGTCAGCCTTTTAGAATTAAGAAAACCTTAACGAAACACCTGGTCATTCATTCTGATGCCCGACTGTTCCACTGTCAGCGCTGCAACACAACTTTTAAGTGGAAAGACAAGCTGAAGTACCACACTGACCACGTTCATGGCATAGAATCTCTCGATGACCCTCTGAGCACTTCCAAGGACAAGCTTGTGTCCTTGCTGGTAGAGTACTCATCTGATAACAAAATCTTCCTGGCAGAAACAAAGCAGTACATGGACCAGCTCAAAGTTTATCCAGTGGAATCCAACATGATGCTGCAGAATGTGTCTGCTGGAGGGTGCATGCTGGTGATGCTAGTGCCCGTTCAGATGCCAGACACCCAGAGCAATCTGGTGCATCACACCACCACCCTTCCACCATCTTTTCATGAGATCTTGTACATACTTAGCTTTTCTGGAAAAGTATTCTCTGACACCTCAGTCTGCAAATATCATCCATCCAGTCTGACCAGAGCAAATGCTGCACCCCAGAAAACAGACTTACCTGGGGACGTTGTTGGGCCTGGACAGCGCACCTGCTATCCAGACCATCTCCAGTCACGAGCATCACTTGTGAGCAAATGCATGCTTCGCACAGACGCTGTGCTGGGATGGGCGTTTGCTCACATAGTCCAGCGCCAGTAGCTATTCAGTTAGGTGGGCTGCCGAGCATTGCGTGGTCTCTAGTTTCTCAAATCCTCATCTGGAATCAAGAAAAGTATGTATCTCTGTTTGCAGAACATGAGAATATTTGGACAAATTTTGAGGTATAATATTTGAAGTGAACATTATTGTGATCTTAAGATTATTTAGTGCTTACTTTCAATGGTATCTCAAACTTTTCAAAGTTATTAGCTGTTGACATGATGGGCTTTTGGTATTTTTAATCATCAGTGAAAATTTAATTTTTAATCTCATTCCTTATGTCTCCCTTCCCCATCTTCCAGTCAAGTTTAAGGACCATGCAGCCTTTAAGAAAGAACTTAGGAGACTGAAGAGATCACTGCAGTTATTTCTTATCCTAACATAAGATACATTATTATTTCTTCCAGATATTTAAAAATTGAAATTAAGAATTAGATTTTATAAAAATGTCTTGGAAAGTTCTGTTGTTTTTTTTTTCATTTGGCTGTAATTTCAGGTTATCATTATCTTGTGGTCTTTTGACAAACTCAAAGCCAGAATGCTAACTCATGTAAGATTAGTTTGTTCAGTGAAATGTAAAATTGAAATAATTATTCAAATGATTGGTTTTTGCCTGTGCTTCAATCATAATGAACAAAAAGTATAAGTCTGCATATTAAATTATGCAAGGTGAAAATGTATTAAAAGCAAAAAATGGCAGTTTTGACTAGGTAGGTTTCAAGGTCAGTTCGCCTTCTGTATTTTGTCATTTAGTTCAGATACATTAACAATGTATCACAGCACCATCTCTTGAAGGGAGGGACAATGATAACTAATCAATGAAATTTAAATTACAAGCTACATTTGGTCTCATTGACCTTGGCTAACAGACTAAGAAACAGAACCTAGGTGTTGCATACATGTTTGTTAGCAAAGATGCCAAGCTGATTATGAACTTCATATCTAATTCAATGCTGTTTTCTTTCATCAGAGGGAACTGCTACTTGCATACAGATTCACAGGTAATCCAGACCTTGACTTTTGCTTTTCACATAAGACTAATGTCTGTACTTATACTTAATTTTTATTTTTGTGTGAGACAGCAGTTGAGCGCTTGGTGAAAGGAAACAGTTACAACAAAATCTCACTGGTCAAAATGAATTGAGGACAAAGTCAGTCAAATGCAAGGTAATTATACCTTAAAGATGTGCACTTTCCCTGGGTCTAGGAAATTTAGACATGAACTAGGATCATGTTTCCTAGTGGAGCTACTTAAAAGAGGCAAGGTTGATTTTTTAGTAGCATATCATTTATATGGAAACTACTAGAAAATAGCAATTTTAAGTTTTCTACTTTAGTTTTGTTCACACTTTTAATTGCTTGAAGCACTTTTGTGTGTGTGTGTGTGTGTGTTTATGCCTAGCCCTTGAGAAAAAAATAACAAATAAAGTAATGAAGTTTTAATGAGTAAAATTTAACCACTTAATAATGAAAAAAGAGGTTTGTTGATGCACTTCAGAAAGGAAGGTACTTTGCAGGAATGTTCCTCGTGCCACTGGACATGAGACAAAAAGCAAGTGTTGAGAACTGAGGCACTTAACAAAAGTACCTCTTATAAATAATAAAACAAACCTGAGTTTTGCCTCATTTATTAAGATTTTAACTGTCCTACTACCAGTAGATACAATTAACATATTAATTCTTGTTTTTAAAGCAACACTTTCTGTATTGTGCCACTTAGTTCTTTTGGGTGGAAATGCTACATCTATGCTACAATTATGATTGAACTTGACTATGTGAGGTACAATTAATTGGCTAGCCTTTCAAATTGAGTATAAAACTACCTATATTTATGATTTTTATAATAAAGAACAATACTTTTAACTAAAAATCATACTATTATGAAAAGAAATCATACCTAAAAATGAACCCTGTCTTCCATCTAAGCCAGTGTAAGAAAATTTGGACTTACACTAAAGCAGATGGTACATACGTGTATGTGTATGGTATATTGTTTGTTTGGTAGCAGACAAAGAGGGTTTTGCATTTTCACATTGAAAATAATACTTGTTTTTCGAAGGTAGTTACTTTAGGATTCTTTTAAAAATGATCTAATGTTTTAAATATATAATTTGATTGTAGGAATTTTTTTACAGTATAGAACTTTCCTGGAATACAGCTCTTCTATAAAGTAAAATACAAATACATTTAGTTATTATGCACTAATTAAACTTGAATAGTGGCTTACTGGTTTATAAAATGCTTTCTGTTGTACATATACACAATGGAATATTATTCAGCTATAAGAAAAGAAGAAATATTGCCATTTGCAACAAAATGGATGGACCTGGAGATCATCATGCTTAGTGAAATAACCCAGACAGAAAAAAGCAAAGAACTGTATGACTTCACTCATATGCAGAATATAAAACTGAAAGCAAAGAAAAAAGAGATGAAGAAACAAATAACCCATGGACACAATCAATAGTTTAATGTTTATTTAGGAATGAGTAGGATAGGGAGGGGAGAAAGGGGAGGGGGTTGGGGGAAGCTAAATATAAGGTGATAGAAAGAGAAATCACATTAGGTGGTGAACTTATTATACATCAAGTTGACAATGCACTGTAGAATTGTATGCCTGAAACCTATGCAATACTTGCTAACAGATGTCACCCCAATAAGTCTAACAATAAAAATGAATTTAAAAAAAAAGAACTAGAAAAAAAATAAAATGATTTCACAGCTATCTCACTTAAACCTCACAACCAGTTCTGATAAAGAAAGGACATGCTGTATCCCGCTTTAGAGATAAAGAACCTGCAATTACAGTGAAAGTCTTGGTTAAGCTCATGTCATTTGTAAGTGTTTGCAGAGCTGCTGAATGGGTAAGAAACACAGCATTAACAAGTGCTAACCACACACAGACACGGAGGGTTCGCATGGAATCTTAAAGAATCTGGGAGTTAGATAGTATCATTTTTCAGAAGAAATAGTCTAAAAAGAGGAAAAGACAAATAAAAATCTGCCTCTAATTTCCAAATGAGAATATAAGAAAATTAAAATTGTGAAAACTGCAGATTTGGGCAAATGGAATGTATGTTTTTGAAGTTGGCACAAAAAAATATAAAATGAAAAAAATATCAAATGACACCTACTCTTATTCAGTTTAATGTTTTATAGTATTTGCTTTGGAGTATTTGCGATAGATGTTCCATTAACTCTAAAATTCAATAATTCTGCATCTGTACTTAAATGTTTAATCTTTCAACTAATTTAAGCCTCATTCAGAATTTTATTTTATGAGTATAACTTATTGTTATAAATTAATGTTCAGCTGATAGCTTTTAGCACTTAATATGTAAATTGAATAATCTATTAAGTGTTGAAATTTGTCAACATAATGAGTTTTTACTTAAATGCACCAAAGACTTTTAGTAGGTAGTAAAATAGATTAAAATTTGCCAATAACGCATCAGATAAGGGTCTGATATCTAAAATATATAAAGAACTAATAAGACTTAACAACAAAAAACAAACAACCCAATTAAAAAGTGGGCAGAAGAACTAAACAGACAGTTCTCCCAGGAAGAAATACAAATGGCCAGCAGACATATGAAAAAATGCTCATCCTCATTAGCTATCAGGGAAATGCAAATCAAAACCACAATGAGATACCACCTCACAACTGTGAGAATGGCTGTTATCAACAAGACAAGGAATAACAAGTGCTGGAGAGGATGTGGAGAAAAAGGAACTCTGGTACACTGCTGGTGGGAGTGCAAACTGGTACAACCACTGTGGAAGGCAGTGTGGAGGTTCCTTACAAGATTGGGCATGGAGCTACCATTTGATCCAGCAATCCCCCTTCTGGGGATCTACCGAAAGAACTTGAAAACCTTTGTCCGCAAAGACTTATGTACCCCAATGTTCATCACAGCGCTGTTCACAGTGGCCGAAACACGGAAACAACTAAAGTGGCCTGCGACAGATGACTGGAAAAAGAAGCTGTGGTACATTTACACAATGGAATATTACTCAGCTGTAAGAAAAGATGAAATATTGCCATTTGCGACAAAATGGATGGACCTGGAGATCATCATGCTAAGTGAAATAACCCAGACAGAAAAAAACAAAGAACTGCATGATTTCACTCATATGCAGAATATAAAACTGAAAGCAAAGAAAAAAAGAAATGAACAAACAAATAACCCATGGACACAATCAATAGTTTAATGTTTATTTGGGGACGAGTGGGTTAGGGAGGGGAGAAAGGGGAGGGGGTGTGAGAGGAGGTGATGAAGCTAAATATGAGGTGATGGAAAGAGAAGTCACATTAGGTGGTGAACTTATTATACATCAAGTTGACAATGCACTGCAGAATTGTATACCTGAAATCTATGTAATCCTTGCTAACAGATATCACCCCAATAAGTCTAAAAATAAAAATGAATAAAGTAAAAAAAAAAAAGAGATACAGGTCCCTATGCACGTGAGTCAAAATCTAACAAACCTAAAGAGGAAGAAAATAATTATTAAAAGTAGTAAACTCTAAAACTGTATACTTTTTAGGGTAATGTTTATAATAAATAATTATAAATATAAAAAAATGTATTTAAACTCTTTGTTACTTGAATAATTATTTGTCCAAACAAGCACAGTGGAATTCCTAGGGTTATGGATTTAAAAAAAAATCATTATTTTGAATACTAGCATTAAGTGTTTGTGTTTAAATATATAAAAACAAGAACAGAAGAAAATACTCTCGAAATAGTTATACTGACAAATTAATTACAAGTAATAATACTCAGTTTTCCTCAGTTTAATTGAATGTTATCTTTTAAGTGGACACTATTAATTACAAAATAATAAGCTTATTTTTTACACTTCACTATTAGAATAAGTTTGCCTTTGAATTTTTTTAAGACAAATTGATGTTATGATTGTAAGAAACCTCGCCTATTTCTTGCAGCCTAAATGTTAGGGTTTGGTCTTCATGCCAGCAACATTTAATTGACAATTTGGGAGGTAGTGATCTTTGCATACTTTTAAGTAATTTTGTCATTTATAGCTGGGAGAAGAGAAGTTACTAAAATAGGGTTTTAAACCAGTGCTTTTTAAAGTGACTTCCTTTTGAATGATGGTAGGTCATGAAATAGGTACACTAATAATTTTCTGTCAACCTTTAAAGTGTTAAAACATCTTTGCAGAGTGACTATAAACTGGTAGTTAAGGGCTAATAAGTAATTAATAGCATTCATTGCTTTTCAGTCTATAATTGCAAACAAATTAAAAACACAGTTAAACTGTATGTGTATAAGTTGGAGCTTTCCGCCTTCCAGACCATTCTGCCATATCACTGATGAAAAGTCTGATTTGGAGCATTAGCTCTTGTATGTGTCCTTCAGAACTGGTCTGTTCTGGATGGAACACTTTGTGCCTTTTCTGTGTATTGCAGTTGCTTAGAGCTGACTGCGGGCTAGATGGTCCTGGTTAATCCATGATTGGGATGTCGTCATGAATCTTCTGTTTGTGTTGCCTGATGGTCAGGCAACACTATCTTTTTGTTTTTTAGGTTGTTTTTTGTTTATGTAGGGAAGTTGGCACTAAGTACTAGTGTGAATATCTTTTTTGGTTTCTTGCTCTCCGCTTGGGTCTTCATAGTCACTGATAAATAAACCTGTCTGGAGCTGCTTTGAGATGCTTATTATAGGACAGTAGCAGATAACATGAGTTCTGCATCTGCCTCCCATCATTTTTTTAAATAATCAGTTACCATAACCATACAGCTCTACCCTGAATGGCTTCTTATTTCAGTTTGCCTGAAGCTAAACCAAGAGTTGAGTTTCTGCTTAGGGGCAGCAACGTGGACAACTGGAGATGATGAACTCAGGAAAGTTTCAGAGCTGTCAAGGTGTGTTCGGATCACTCCAAGATTCAGTGCCAAATTTAAAGTGGCTAAAAATGTGTACTTTAAGAAGGAACAAGTAGTATTAATATGGAAAATGTTACTTTCTATTAGAAAAAAGAATGCATAATGTGAGAATAATGCTTCTAGACAAGTTTTAGGAATTACAGACGTCTCCCTTTCTTTTGCAAATTTCTCTCTCTGTAAAGTCTGTAGTGTTTATTTTTTTGGGGGAGGAGTGATTTCCCTCTTATTTCCTCCAAAATTATTTCTACTTAAACTATCCTTGGATATTAACATGCTTTCTGCACACCCCTTTGTAAATAGCATAAGATAGACATAGGATTAGTTTGTCTGGCAGATGAGAGAAAGAGGTGATGATGGAAAGACTGCCTGTGTTTTGTTTACTCTCCATGTTTCAACTTGCTGAATATTAATCTTAAACACATGACAATTGAAAAATCCGCAAAGGATTTAAATTTAGCCTCTCCAGCCATTATATAAAAAGAAATTAAGAATTATATTCAGAGAACAGAGGTTATACAAATGTGGACCTACTTTTTTTTTCAGATTCTTAGGTAAAGAAATAATTTCAGTGCTTGTGTAATTTGACTGGTGCAAATGCTAGAACATTTTTTGGCTGAAGAGCAGGTGCACTTACGGTGATACGACCTCTTTGCTTGGTGTTCCTGCTCTCATGGGAGTTGGGCAGTGCACTGCGGTGTCATTACCAAACTCCTCCTTCCAACAATCAGACACTTCTTATCCCTACAGATAAAATGATCACAGTTGATGAGAGTGGATGCCAAAAACTGCCTGCAGAGGTGGGCGTGGATCTGCTCAGGAAAATGTAATTAATGTTCTGATTATGGGGATGTATCATGTACATTAATGTAGAAATGCTTTTATACTTTGTTTTCAGGCTTAAATCATAAGCTTTGCTTTGAATCATTGAGGACAGCTAAGCAGTTATGAAAAAACCTAAAACATATACTGGTTATTTTGTCAACTGTGTAAAGTATCTTGTGTATTTTCTAAATATTTAGGCACTCTTGTGTTTCTTAAGTACCAATGTCTTTAGAGAAAAATTCAGTTTTCTGTGAGGAATAGAAAGTGTATTTTATATTAAACTAGTTCTTTGTGTTATTTTGATATTTAAAATACAGGTATTTGTTCTCATCAAGCATATGTAGGTTTTGTTTAACACGTTGTCACAGGATAAGGATGCCTCCATAGAAATTGAGTGCAAAGATTATGAACAAATGAAAACCAAATATTCTGGGTCACATGTACATAAATTTTACTTATTTCTCAGAATCTAGAGATTATTTGGAAATATTTTACATATGAGACATAAAAACCGGTGAAGTATTTAATGTTTTGAAGTGACTGATATAACTGCAAATACTAATAGTGACTAGTAAACAAAATGTGCTACACTGTGTTGAGTTGGAGCAAGCATTTCCATTACATAAGCTGAAGAGGGCTATATTTGTGGTGTTAACTAGATCAATAATATTCACAGTGTTACATAATAAAGATAATTAAGTGTATTTGAAAATTATTGTAATTCACACTAACATTTTTGCTTTAAAAACGTGGTAGTAGTGTTCTTACTGTGTATCAATCCTAAAGGATTAAAAAAAGACCTCTATACCAATTCTGTTTATATATTACTAAGGAAACAGGGTTCGACTGGAGGCCAAATTGGGTGTCAGTGAATACAATTTCCTGTCTCACCCTCATTTAAGTTTTCCACTCAGGGACTTCCTTGCTGCATAGTTTGTGGACCCATGCCCATGCCTATACATTATTTTTAAAGTTTCCTACTGTCTTTGGAGGCAGTGCGCTACAATGGGTAAAAGCAAGATTAGAGCCAAGCTGCCTGTGCATATACCCTGGCATTGCTGCTTCCTAGCTGGCTCATGTTCTGAGTAACGTTCCTCAGTAAATAAGCTGATGGTACCTGTCTCCCAAGGTTGAGATAAATATGTAAACAGCTGAACCCTGGCACATAGTAATAGTGATATGTAAGCTATAATCATCACTGTTCGATGCCTGCAATAAAAACCAAGCCATTGGAGAAGGGATTGCCCGTCAGAGCCATCAGATGAATCACTGGGATCCCACTTTGCATCTGTTCATATATGAATAGTTTTGGTCCCAGTATCCTAAGTTAAGAACCAGTGCATAAAGATACTGAGCCCCCATTATGGTCAGTCACTGACACAACTGTAAGTTTAGTTATCTTCATTTTCTCCCAGTTGGCCTGGGGAACTCCGAAAGGAAAGCTAATGAATGTAATTCTGGGTGGGTTATATTGAATGAGAAGAGGATTGAAGCCAATTTTGTTTGCCTACTTAATGGTTTTACCTAAGGTTGTCCCTGGCAACCACAACGATTGCTGCCTATATCGTGGGTATGATTGAGTAACAAAAATTTACACAATTCTGACCCTTATACTAACTTTAATACTCACCCTGAATTGAATTAGAGGTTCTGAACATGATGGTTAAATGATAATTGACCCTATCCTGAACGTTACTCTAACTTTAATCCTAACTCTATCCCCAAGACTGATATGTAAATATAACCTATAGGGAGACAAGCATGCAGCAGCCGGAAAGGTCCCAGGACACCAGAGTGCCAGAGTACTTTTACACCCAGGCGGTGAGCTAGGGGGGATTTGGTGGTGTGGAAAGCATGTGTTGCCTTCAGCGTGACTCGAGGTTTGGCAGCCCTGGGCTCGACAGGGCTCGCCCCAGCCTTGGCCTTGGCCCGGCCCCAATGCACGCTGGCCCGCCTGCCTGCAGCTTCTCCAGGAGTGGACAGTGGGGGGTATGGTACATGGAGGATGTGGTGCTGGCGCCACTGGCTAAAGCGCAGGTGAGTGCAATCCCAGCATCTCCACTGAGTGCCAAGGCGTGCACGAGCAGGACAGGGCATGGGCTCAGGCTTCCCACTGGCAGCGTGCGGCCCTGCTGGCTTGGTCATGAGGCACGTTAGGCAGGTTTTTAAGTGTCCTGGCAGCAGGCTCGCTTGTCTAGGGCCATACCACCCTGAGCATGCCTGATCTCCTCTTATCTCAGAAGCTAAGCAGGGTCTGGCCTGGTTAGTACTTGGATTGAAGACACCCTGGGAATACAGAGTGCTGTAGGCTTTTGCCTCTCCTTGGGGCTCCATTCTTCTGGTTGCTTTGCTTGTATAGTTTTTCAACACCAACTCAGGTGAGGCCCGCCCCCAACATCTCCTGGTCCTAACCCCCTGTGTATCACCTCGGTGATGATTCTTCATTGAGGTCAGGGCCGGCCAGCACCTGCAACACTCCTCCCTGCATTTCCAGAGGGCAGTGTCTGCCACACCCAGAGGGCTGCCAGGTAGGTCTCAGGGCGGTCTCATTCCTGCCTTCATGCCAGCCTTCTTGCAGCCCACAGTCACTCAAAGCGCCACCACTTCAAATGCATGCCCAGACATGAGGCCGCCTGCCTGCATCTGCACGCCACTGCTCGCCTTGTTTTCCTCTTCTTTCTCCAGCCTCTGTGTGCATTCTTCAGCCAAGGGAATTCCAGTCCCTCGAAACGGAGGGCCAAGCTCTGGAAACTGCCATCGGCCTCTTCCCACAGCCCCGAGACACATTATTGGCTTGTCTTCTCACATGTAGTTCATCAGATGGGCCCAACCTCCCACCCTGCAGAGCAGGCCCTTGTTTCTGCTGGCACGCTACTGGATCTAGACCTCCTTCAAGAGCCGGTCACCCCACATCTGTCCATGATCAGCCCACACACATGGGAGAGGAGATGGCACCAACCAGGAGGAAGAGCCAGCCAACAGACAGAAAGCTGTCTTTGACCGGAGCAAGACCTCAGGATCCAGGACACACACAGAATGACACAGGCCCAGAAGCTACACAAACAAAGGACCTGCCCCTGGGACATTTGTCTCTTGGGCGGGTTCAAGGGCAGCACTGAAAGCACCAAAGGATTTTTGAAATTCCGGCTCCCCTGTTCCAAAGCCCCTCCATGACAGCCAGCATGGGTTTGAGGGTGTGCAGGGCACACTGCTCTCTGGCGTCTGCCTAGTGTCTGCCGAACAACCCTGCGCTGTGAAAGCTGCCTCACCAGTACAGCCTCGTGGTGTCTTTCCCAGTCTGAGTCCCAGTCTGTGTGTCTCTGCCAGGTTATCTTTCACTCTATGACCTGCCAGCTAGGCACTCGCTCTACCCACAGCGTGCATGCGGCCTCCCTCCCTCTGTCTCTCCCTCTGTTCCCTCTCAATTTCTCCCTCCATCTGTCCTTGCGAACCTTCCTCACCCCTGCTTTGATCCCTCTCTCCCCCTGAGTCTGTGTTGCTGTCTCCGTGAGCTTCTTTCTTCTCTGTTTCTGTTTCTGTCTGTCTCTCTTACTCTTTCTCTTGTGTCGTCCCGCCTATAGATCCTCAGCGAAGAATGGTGATTTGCAGCCGGGGCACCTGACCCAGGGTTGGGTGACTAGGTGACAAGTGAGGGGCAAGACTTCCGGGGAAACACAATTGGGAGATGAGCAGAACTCGCACCTTCCGGTGGCACTAGTGGCTCCTCGTGGCTTAGGATCACTCGGGCCCCCAGTGAGCGTCAGCCAGGGTTAGAATCAGAAACCGGCCTGAGGACTGGGCTGGGTCCAGGACCTGGCTGATTTTACAGAGAACACGATAGGGGCAGAGAGGCCTGCGTGTCTCTTCGGAACCCCGGTCGTGTGCTTGGAGCAATTGGGTATGGCAAAGTGAGTGGGCAGCAGCCTGAGACGTCCCGGGATATCAGAGCCCCGGAGTACATTCACACGCAGGGCGTGCGCTGGAAGTGGGTTGGTGGTGGGGAAAGTCTGCGTCTCCTTCAGTGAAGCTCAGTGTGTGGCGGTCCAGGGTTCAGCGGGGATCGCCCCAGCCCAGTCCCTGGCCCAGACTCCAACACACACGCCGGCCCGCCTACACACCACTTCTCCAGACATGGACAGTGGAGTGAGTGGTAAACGAAGGATGTGATGCTGGCACCTTTGGCTGCAGTGCAGGCGAGTGCACGCCGGCCATCTCCACTGAGTGCGGAGTCGCACACATGTAAGACAGAGCATGGGCTCGGGCTCCCCACTGGAAGTGGCGCAGTCCTGCTGGCTTGGTCATGAGGTGCATCAGGCAGGTTCTTAAGGGTCCCAGCAGCAGGCTTGCTCATCTAAGACCATACCACCCTGAACACGCTGATCTCCTCTGGTCTTGGAAGCTAAGCAGGGTTGGGCCTGGTTAGTACTTGGATGGGAGAATGCCTGGAAATACCGGTTGCTGCAGGCTTTTGCATCTCGTAGGGGTTCCATTCTTTTGATTGCTTTTTGGATGCCAAACCTGGTAAGGCCCGCTCCCAACACCTCCTGGCCCTAACGCCCTGTCCATCACCTGGGGTGGTGGTTCCTCTTTGAAGTCATTGCCTGCAGGCCCCAGTGACACTCCACCTTGCATTTCAAGCTTGCAGTGTCTGCCACACCTAGAGGGCTGCCAGGTGGGGCTCAGGCCAACCTCGTTCCTGCCTTCATGCCAACCTTTTAGCATCCCACAGCCATTCACAGTGAACAGGGCGGTAGGGTTTTTGTGACAAGTGTTGGGTATTTAGGAAACCATTCTCGAATGCCTAATGGAAGATCACAGAAAGGGACCCTTTGCCCTCACAGCTGTAGGGATGATTAAGGGTGTGGGATGCTTTGACATTCATGACACAGGAATAATGCTGTGAGTTACTCTCTGGAATCACTGCTGTCATTTGTTCTCCTACCAGCAACGTCAGACGGGGCCATCCTTGCCCACACGTGGCATTAGGAGGTTTTCCAATTTTTGCCATTTTAATGAATAGCAAATTTTATCTCATTTTGGGTTTGGAGTTCCCTTGATGGCTAGCCTAGCAATTGTAAAAAGTTTTCATTTGTGTTAGTTATTCCAATTAGTAATCTTGTGTTGTGTGCTTCAACTATTATTTTTCCATGTACTTTGCCCATTTTTCTTTTGGGTACTTTATTTCTGCTTTATAAGAGTTTTTTCTGTATTCTGGATATAAATCCTGTTTGTACTTGTGCCGGGGTCCTGCCTTGGTATTCCAGTAAACAGCACCTGAAGTGGGGGGGTGAGGTTTAAGGAAACAAAGAGATAAAGAGACAAAGAGGTTCTGGGAGGACTGGAAGCATTCTTAGCAACCAGTCCCGAGTTTATTTTTCCACACCAATATATATCTACAGTGCAGTGCAGTACAGCAGAAACACATATGCATTATCTCACTCAAAGACAGATCATAAACTATCCTTAACTCTCTACCAGTAACCGAAAGGTCAGAGTAAACAAGAGGCGGCCAGTTTCTCAGGGCAATTTCTTCCATTAACCAGATAGTCATATTTCTTTAGTGTCTCCCAAGGAACTTGCCATATCAGCCACATTCCTCAGTGAGCAGTACGCACCCTCCATGTACTCAAAGGAACATTACAAGATGCAAAATAAGTTATGTTTCCCTAAAGCCAGCATGCGTGGCTCCCAACAACTCTCCCTTTTTTATTTAATAAAACACACCGGTGACCCCAGGTGAGTGCGAAAGACAATACCTGTCTTAGGTGTTTCCCTTATAAGTGATAACCTTACCCGTCATTGGCATTTCATCATCCTATGATGAAACCCTGTCTTAGGTTGGTTACCCCCAGGAAAATCTTCTGGATTTTTTTGTTTTCTTTTGTTTGCTTTTTGGTATGTGGGTAGCTCCCTGGCTGGGAATCAAACCCAGGCCGCAGCGCTGACAGCGCCAGCGCCAAAGCCTTAAGCCACTACACCATCAGGGAACTCCAACCCCCAGGGAAATCTTACCCGTCTTTGACTATTCTGCCTTCGCTAAATTTGGGGGGAGTGGAGCAAAGTAAAACAGGTGGCCAAGCTTAAGTCATTGCCCTAAGCTTAATCTCATGGATGTTGGCTTGAATATCCATCATCCTTTCAATGAAACATTAGATGAGGATGGGGAGTAGGCAAGAACTACAGAGACACAAAAGCCCAATGCAAGAAATGCCATAACAGAATGGATAATATTTGGCATAGAGGGCAAAGAATTTCTCGTCATTTCAACAAACTTAGAGGCAGCTTGAGCTGCATCAAATTTTAAGGGTTTGGCTTCTCTCATATTTCTAATTTCATCATGAATCCGAAGCATGTCCAGAGATTCATTAGCATTATGCCATATTCCCTGAAGTTGTCAATGAACTTTATTTCATTCATGCTGACTATTACTATATATCTTAGGGGTAACACATATCCAATGATATTCCAAATGGGATCTGACTTTTATACTTTGAATTTTATTTCCCAAATATTGAACCATATCATATAAAGCATTCACTTTTTGTTCTAATTTTTTATCTATGTTTTCTTGAGTTCCCAAAGTTAAAGTAACATTCTTAGAAAGATCATTAACATAATGCGGATTTTGAATAGTTTGTGAAAGAGCTACAGCAGCAGTGGCAGCAGTTGCAATGATAGTCACTAAAGCAATTATTCCAGCGATCAAAATTCCTATAAATCTTTTTGGTCAACTTAAAGCATACTCAATTTCTTTAAAAATCTGCAAACTTCTTTCAGTATACCAAGGTCCAGAAACATTAACAGGAAGCATAACAAAAGATGGTTGATTAAGAATCACAATACGGGTTCCCAGCAGGACCCAAGAAACACAATTAGTCAGATTACAATTAGAACAAGATACATTAAACCGATTTCCCTCAAAGTGGATAATAATATTCCCAATCAAAAGTACATAAGGGGAAGGAACACAAGCAGATACATTAACAGTTTTAACAGTGGTAGTTCAATCTCTATTCCCAATTTTCTGCCACAAGGCAAACGTGGCTGAGGAACAGGCCG
Organism: Lyroderma lyra; assembly: GCA_004026885.1. Classification (NCBI taxonomy): domain Eukaryota; kingdom Metazoa; phylum Chordata; class Mammalia; order Chiroptera; family Megadermatidae; genus Lyroderma; species Lyroderma lyra. The sequence continues at coordinate 9,099 of PVJL010015594.1, read as the reverse complement.
ATTTATCCGGTATGTAGGCGCTGGTGACATCGGGGAACAGTCCATCAGCATAAAGAGCAGGAGCATCATCATGCATCTGAGAATTTTCTGCTATGCAGACCAACCTCTCCGGGAGCCACTGGGCACTGTCTGCATTCTGTGGAAAAACACAAACATGCCCTCTTCCCCAAATTAACACTGGGTCGGGGCCATTCCATGCACCCGTGAGTGGATCCTTCCATCTCACCTAAGCATATGTGCTCCGTGTGGTGGGGTGCTAAAATTGCTCTGCTGCGGAGTGTCCATGGGCATCAAATGTTAAAAAATTTAAAATGAAGAATTCTGTGGTGACACCTGGTATAACTCCCCCTTTTTTATTTTTTCTAATTGAGCCTTCAGGGAGCCATGAGCTCTTTTAACAATACCTTGTCCCTGAGGGTTATAAGGAATTCCAATTTTATCAGTAATCAGAAAATTTGTACAAAATCTTTGAAACGCCTGACTAGTATAGCCAGACCCGTTGTCAGTTTTTAAAATTTGAGGAACTCCCATAGCAGAAAAGCATTTTAAGCAGTGCTCTATAACATGCTTAGTGGCCTCTCCTCCAGTTTCCCTGCATGAGGGGATTTTCCTGAGGCATTTGTTTTAGATGTACATTCACTGGCCCAATGTTTTTCTCTCTTACATCTAGGACAAAGGCCAGGTTGCTGACCCTGCTGAGAAGCCTCAGCTTGTCTTTTAGGACATTGTTTAAGTTATGGCCCATTTGTTCACATCCAAAACAGCTTCCAGGGGGTTCTGCAATTCGGGCTTTTCCCTGCTTTTGCTGTTGGAACAAAACGTCCTTAATTGTTTTCCTTTGCATAGCAGTGGCCATAGCTAAGCCTTGAGTATAAGATAGTCCAATATCTGAGCACAGCCTGATGTAATCATTAAGACTGGCCTTTTTTCTAAATGGTCTAAGGGCTGCCTGACATGCTGCATTGGCATTTTCAAATGTGAGTTGTTTGACTAACAACATTCCTGCCTGGTTTTCTCCTCCCATTCCTCCCATTAATCTACTCGCAGACTGCAGCAGTCGCGCCACAAAATCTTGATATTACTCTTCTGGGCCCTGCCCGATTTTTGTCAGGTCCTCCGTTTGACTTCCCCCATTGTTAGGAATTTTGGCCCAAGCCCTCCGAGCAGCTGCATTAGTTTGCACATATGCTGAAAGATTAAAACTAGCTGTTCACTCAGCTCTCGGTAAGGACCTTCACCTGCCAACATATCATAATCAATAAGGATATTTTGGCCTCTGTTAATCTCAGCAGTAACTTGACATAACTCTGAAAAATCTGATTTTTAGAGCAAAAAATCTCCTCCTGACAAATATGCATTTGCCAACTGTTTCCATTCTGCAGGGGCCAGGGTTGCAGTGCTGAAGGTATCAATTAAAGTCACAGTGAGTGAAGCTGTAGGCCCATATTGAGCACAACCAGTTTTTATCTCCTTTAGCTGTTTAAAAGGAATTGGAGTGTGATTTCTAATGACTCCACCTTGGCCATCAGGCCACTCAATAACTGGATACGCCATAAATCCTGATACATCCTCTCCCTGTAGATACACCTCTTTAATCGAGGTCTGAAGCCTCAGCTGTCTTTTTCCTTTCTGCCCAGTAGACATAGCCACTGGGGCAATGACAGCTCCCTCTATTCCTTTGTATAAGGGCTCATCTAACATGTCCTCATTCCAAATTCCCGTCTCAGCAATTTTTCATTTTATTTCTCTTACTTGAGCAGCCAAGGGAACATGAATATATGCCGGTGGAGGCCGAGGGGGTTTACTTTCAGTTTTAGACTGTTCCACGTTACTTTCAATTTTAGGTCAAACTTGTTTTGAATTTTCTTGGTCTAAAAACAACTGAGGATCATCGAAATCAGGGCCATGATACCTAGCTCCTTTTGCCTCTAAGTCTTCCTTATCCTGAGAATCCAGCTCATCATCAGGGGCATTTTCTTATAGAGCTAGACCAAGAGAGTATACGGGGAAGGGGCACTCGGAGCTGCAGGGTCAGTTCGCGATCCCGACCCTTCTTCCTCGTCCTACCCCGCATACCCTCATGTCTTGGATCCAAGCTATCTCTAATTAGAGTCCATAAAGCAAAAGTATCTACTGGAATTTTTCCAGGTCCATGAGCTTCAAAGTACCCTTGTGATTGGACCCGCACTTTTTCCCAAGTTTTTACACTTACAGACCCCTCTTCTAGAAACCAGGGACAAATCTTTTCTATAAAATTTAGAAAATTTTCTAATTGAGGTTTTCCAACCTTTGCTCCCGTGGCCTTGAGGAGGTTCAGTAGGAGATGGGTGTACAACTGTTTACTATTTCCTGCACCCATCTTTATTACTCACTCCCTGTCTTTTCTCACCGCACACCACTTACCTGTACGTATGAAATTTTCTGCGGTGACCTTCACCTGATCCCCAGTATTCAGGTCCCTGTTGGGTGCCAAATCTGCTGGGGTCCTGCATCCTGGTTCCAGTGAACAGCACCTGAAGTGGGGGGCGAGGTTTAAGGAAACAAAGAGAGAAAGAGACAAAGATGGTCTGGGAGGACTGGAAGCATTCTTAACAACTAGCCCCGAGTTTATTTTTCCACACCAATATATACCTACAGTGCAGTGCAGTACAGCAGAAACACATATGCATTATCTCACTCAAAGACAGATCATAAAATATCCTTAACACTCTACCATTAACCGAAAGGTCAGAGTAAACAAGAGGGGGCCAGTTTCTCAGGGCAATTTCTTCCATTAACCAGATAGTCATATTTCTTTAGTGTCTCCCAAGGAACTTGCCATATCAGCCACATTCCTCAGTGAGCAGTACGCACCCTCCATGTGCACAAAGGAACATTACAAGAAGCAAAATAAGTTATGTTTCCCTAAAGCCAGCCTGCATGGCTCCCAACATACTTGATAGTATATTGACACTTACAACACGGAGAGAAGAAACTAACTGCAGAATGACAAACGCAGCTTGATAGAAGTTATGTAAACTAGGAAACTGAGGTGCTGTTGTCCAGGGTTAAGCATAGTGCACAGGCATCCCATGTGGAGAGGAGGAGCAATGAGGCTGGGGAGGGCTGAAAGATGCGCTTCACTGTTCTGTCAGAAATGAAATGTTCTGTATATTTCCTTCATGTCTGTATAACCTGAATTAAAAACAGATCTTTATATGCTTTTTTTAAAAATACATTTTTGTTGTTAGACTTATTGGGGTGACATCTGTTAGCAAGGATTACATAGGTTTCAGGCATACAATTCCACAGTGCATTGTCAACATGATGTATAGTAAGTTCACCACCTAATGTGACTTCTCTTTCCATCACCTTATATTTAGCTTCTGCCCAACTCCTCTCCCACTCCCTGCCCTTTCTCCCCTCCCTAACCCACTCATCCCCAAATAAATATAAACTATTGATTGTGTCCATGGGTTATTTGTTTAGTCATTTCTTTTTTTCTTTGCTTTCAGTTTTATATTCCCCATGTGAGTAAAGTCATACAGTTATTTGTTTTTTCTGTCTGGCTTATTTCACTAAGCATGATGATCTCCAGTTCCATCCATTTTGTCGCAAATGACAATATTTCATCTTTCTTATAGCTGAGTAATATTCCATTGCGTATATGTACCACAGCTTCTTTATTCAGTCATCTGTCACAGGGCACTTTGGTTGTTTCCAAGTTTTGGCCACTGTGAACAACGCTGCGATGAACATTGGGGTCCATAAGTCTTTGAGGACAAAGGTTTTCAAGTTCTTTGGATAGATCTCCAGAAGGGGAATTGCTGGGTCAAATAGTACCTCCATTCCCAATTTTCTGAGGAATCTCCACACTGCTTTCCACAGTAGTTGTACAAGTTTGCACTCCCAAAAGCAGTGGACCAGAGTTCCTTTTTCTGCACACCCTCTCCAGCACTTGTTACTACATGTTTTGTTGATAACAGCCATTCACACAGGTGTGAGGTGGTATCTTATTGTGGTTTTGATTTACATTTCCCTGATAGCTAATGAGGATGAACATTTTTTTCATATGTTTGCTGGCCATTTGTATTTCTTCGTGGGAGACGTGTCTGCTTAGTTCTTCTGCCCACTTTTCAATTGGGTTGTTTTTTTTTTTTGTTATTAAGTCTTATTAGTTCTTTATATATTTTAGATATCTGATGTGTTATTTGCAAGTATTTTCTCCCATTCAGTTGGCTGTCTCTTTGCCTTGTTGATGGTTTCTTTTGCTGTGCAGAAGCTTTTTAGTTTGATATAGTCCCATTCATTTATTATTTGCGTTTACTTCCCTTGTGTTTGAGGTCAGGTTCATGAAGTCTTCCATGAGTCCTAGGTCTGTAAGTTTCGTACCAATGTCTTCTTCTATACAGTTTAATGTGGCAGATCTTATATGAAGGTCTTTAATCCATTTTGATTTAATTTTTATATATGGAGAGTGTTCACAGTTCAGGTTCATTCTTTTGTGTATGTTTTTCCAGTTTTCCCAGAACCACCTACTAAAGAGGCTGTCTTTTCCCCATTGTATGTTTTTTGCTCCTTTATTGAAAATTGATTTTCCATATATTTGTGGGTTTATTTCTGGGTTTTCAGTTCAATTCCATTGGTCTATATTTCTGTTCTACTGCTAGTACCAAGCTTTTTTGACTATTGATGCTTTGTAATATAAATAGAAGTCAGGAAGTGTCATGCCACCAGCCTTATTCTTTTTATGGATTATTGCTTTGGAAATTCGAGGTCTTTTATGGTTCCATATAAATCTAACAAGTTTTTTTATCTATTACACGAAAGTATGATTGTGGGATTTTGATGGGTATTGCATTAAATCTGTAGATTGCTTTGGATAGAATGGCCATTTTAACAATGTTAAGTCTTCCTATCCATGAACAGGGGATATTTTTCCACCTCTTAAAGTCTGTTCCAATTTCTCTCAAAATTGTCTTATACTTTTCTGTGTATAACTCTGTCACGTTCTTTGTTAAGTTAATTCCCAGGTATTTCATTCTTTTTGTTGTGATAGCAAAAGGAATTGACTCTCTCATTTCTTTTTCTGAGGTTTCATTTTTTGTATCAACATTGAATGCTGATTTTTGTACATTGATGTTTTATCCTGCGACTTTACTATATTCGTTTATTGTTTCTAATAGTTTCCTGGTGGAATCTTGGGAATTTTTTATATAAATGACCATGTCATCCGCAAATAGTGACAATTTGACCTCTTCTTTCCCAATTTGGCTACTTTTTATTCCTTTCTCTTGCCTGATTGCTGTGGCTAGAACTTCCAGTAAAATATTAAATAACAGTGGTGACAGGGGTCATCCCTGTCTTTTTCCTGAGTTTAGGGGTATAGGTTTCAGCTTTTCCCCATTCAGTATGATGTTAGCCGAGGGTCTGTCATATATGGACTTTATTAAGTTCAGATACTTTCCTTCTATACCTATTTTATTTAGAGTTTAGATCATAAATGGATGTTGTACCTTGTCGAAAGTTTTCTCTTCATCAATTGAAAGAACCATAATGTATTTATCTTTGATTTTGTTTATGTGTTGTATCACATTGATTGATTTTCGTATGTTGACCCATCCTTGTGCTCCCGGGATGAATCCCACTTGATCATGATGTATGATCATTTTGATGCATTGTTGTATTTTATTTGCTATTATTTTGTTCATGATTTTTGCATCTATGTTCATCAGAGATATTGGTCTATAGTTTTCTTTTTTTGTATTGCCTTTGCCAGGCTTTGGTATTAGAATAATGTTGCCCTCATAGAATGAGTTGGGACATAGTGCGTCCTCTTTAATTTTTTGGACGAGTCTGAGGACGATAGGATTTAATTCTTTGAATGCTTGATAGAACTCGTTGGTGAAACCTTCTGGTCCAGGGCTTTTGCATTTTGGGAGATTGTGGATAGTCATTTCAATCTCATTGTTATTGATTGGTCTATTTAGATTATCCAGTTCTTCTTGGTTCAGTCTTGGTAGGCTATAAGTTTCTAGAAAATTGTCCATTTCTGCTAGGTTGTTAAATTTCGTGGCATAAAATCCTTCATAATATTTTCTTATAATCCATTGTATTTCTGTGGTATCAGTGGTAATTTCTCCCCTTTCCTTTCTAATTTTGGATATTTGTATCCTTTCCTTTCGTGCTTTGATTAGTCTCGCCAGGGTTTTGTCAATTTTGTTGACTTTCTCAAAGAACCAGCTCATTTTTCTTTTAATTCATTTTTATTGTTAGACTTATTGGGGTGATATCTGTTAGCAAGGATTACATAGGTTTCAGGCATACAATTCTACAGTGCATTGTCAACTTGATGTATAATAAGTTCACCACCTATTGTGATTTCTCTTTCCATCATCTTTTATTTAGCTCCCCCCTCCTCTCCCACTCCCTCCCCTTTTTCCCCTCCCTAACCCACCCGTCCCCAAATAAACATTAAACTATTGATTGTGTTCATGGGTTATTTGTTTGTTCATATCTTTTTTTCATTGCTTTCAGTTTTATATTCTGCATATGAGTGAAATCATGCAGTTCTTTGTTTTTTCTGTCTGGCTTATTTCACTTAGCATGATGATGACTGGATAAAGAAGCTGTGCTACATATACACAATGGAATATTACTCAGCTGTAAGAAAAGATGAAATATTGTCATTTGCGACAAAATGGATGGACCTGGAGATCAAAGAACTAGCTCTTAGAAATATTTATTTTTAGTATTGTCTTTCTGTTCTCTAATTGGTTTAGCTCTGCTTCAATTTTTATTATTTCTTTCCTTCTGCTGTCTTTGGGTTTTGTTTGCTCTTCATTTGCTAGTTTTTTAAGATGAGATGCTAAGATGTTTGCTTGTGATTTTTCTTGTTTCTTAAGATAGGCCTGTGATGATATAAATTTCCCTCTTATTACCGCTTTCACTGTGTCCCAATAATTCTGATGCATTGTATTTTCATTGTCATTAGTTTGTATATATTTTTTAATCTCATCTTTTATTTGTTCTTTTATCCAGTCCTTTTTTAATGAGCTGTTGTTTACTCTCCATTTATATGTGTTTTTTTCTTCTTTCCTTTTACAATTGATCTTCAATATCAAAGCTTTGTGGTCTGAGAATACACTTGGTATGATTTCAATCTTCTTGAATTTGCTGAGGCTACTTTTGTGTCCCAGCATATGGTCTATTATTGAGAATGTTCCATGTGCACTAGAAAAGAAGGTGTAGTCTCTTTTTGCTGGATGAAGTGTTTTATCAATGATGTTCAATTGCTGTAACGTGTCATTTACAGCTGGTAGTTCCTTATTTATTTTCTGTTTGGATGATCTCTCCTTGGCTGTTAGCGGGGTGTTTAAGTCCCCAACTATGATTGTGTATTCATCAGTTTCTCCTTTCAAGTCTGTTAGTAGTTTCTTGGTATATTTTGGTCCATCCTGGTTGGGGGCATATATGGTGATTAGTGTCAACTCTTCTTGTTGCATTGTGCCTTTTATCATTATATAATGACCATCTTTGTCTTTTACTATCTTTTTTAAATTGAAATTTATTTCATCAGATATCAGTATGGACACTCCAGCTTCTCTCTAGTTACCATTTGCTTGGTGTATTGTATCCCATCCTTTTACTCTGAGTCTGTGTTTGTCCTTACAGCTGAGGTGTGTTTCTTGGAGACCACATATGGATGCATTCTGTTTTTTAATCCAGTCTGCTACTTTGTGTCTTTTTATTGGTGAGTTCAGTCCATTCACATTTAGAGTGATGATCGATATGTGAGGATTTCCTGTGGCCATTACTTATATGTTTCTTTGTTTTTGTTTGTTTGTTAGTTTATTTTTGTTTCTTTCTTGTTGCCCCAAATTTGTTCCATTTTTCCTCATGTTTTGTTTCAGGCTGAAGAACCCTCTTCAGTATTTCTTGGAGCGCTGGCCTCGTGCTGGCAAATTCCCTCAGCTTCTGTTTGTCTGAGGTGTTTTGTCCACCTTCATATATGAAAAGTAATTTTGCTGGATAATTTATGCTTGGCTGGATGTTTCTCTCTTTTAAATTTTTGAATATTGGATTCTACTCACTCCTTCTTGTAGAGTGTCTGCTGAGAAATCTAATGCAAGCCTGATGGGTTTTTCCTCTAAGGGGTATAGTTCTTTTTTTCTTGGCTGCCTTGAGAATTGTCTCTTTTTCTCTAGTTTTGGACATCTTAAGTACCATATGTCTTGGAGAAGGTCTGTTGGGGTCCTGGTACCTGGGGGACCTGTTTTCTTCTTCAACTTGGGGTTCCATATCTTTCCATGGGCTTGCAAAGTTCTCATCTACGCTTTGTTTGAGTATGCTCTCTGTAGATTGCTCTGCCCCCCTCCTCTATTCCTATTATCCTGATCTTGTTTTGTCTCATGGAGTCAGATATTTCTTACAGAGTTCTTTCAATCCTTTTTGTTCTATATTCCCTCTCTTCCTCCTTCTGAGCAGTTTCCATGTTCTGATCTTCAATATCACTAATTCTTTCCTGTATCTGGTTGGTCCTGTTTCCAATGGTACTTATTTCATTTCTCACTTCTTTTATGGTATTATTTATTTCTCGTATTTCCGTCTCAATCTTTCTTATGTTTTGAATTTCTTTGTTAAATTGTTCTTTTTTTTCACAGAGTTCCTTTTTTATGTCGTTTATATCCTTTTTTATATTATTTATCTCAGCTACGGTGCTCTGCCAATAGGTTTTCATTTCTCTCACAGCCTTTAGAATGGCTGCTTTAAATTCTCCATCACTTAAATGAGGTCCTTCCTGTTGTAACAGGCTATCTTCTGGGTAAATTTCATGTTCTTTCTGAGGAATTTTAGTTTTTAAGGAATTCATCCTGTCCACTGGGTTCTTACTTTGACATGAGGGCTTTATGTTCAGTGCTCAGATTATTGCTTTTGTGGTGTCTTGCTGTAGGGCCGACACTAGGTGGCGCAGGGGGTCAAGATTTGGGGGAGAGGGGGCTGTTTGTTTCTTGTTTCTCATCTCCTACTGTGTTTGGAGGCTATGCGCATATATCTTGGGGAGAGGCCAACAAAAGGCTTTCCAAAGGCGGCTCTGCCTTCTGCCCTTTGCTGGGGAAG
>PVJL010015593.1:0-23738 GCA_004026885.1 Lyroderma lyra | reverse complement strand
AGGGGGTGGGAGAGGAGGGGGGGAAGCTAAATATAAGGGGATGGAAAGAGGGGTCACATTAGGTGGTGAACTTATTATGCATCAAGTTGACAATGCACTGTGGAATTGTATGCCTGAAACCTATGTAATCCTTGCTAACAGATGTCACCCCAATAAGTCTAACAATAAAAATGAATTAAAAAAAAAATAAAAATAAAAATAAATTAAACAGAAAAAAAATAAATAAATAAATAAACTTTAATATACACTGATTTTTTTTCAATAAGTTGGCTATTTATATGGCATGCACCCAGATGCTATCTAATGGAGTTATTTTTTAACTTGACTAGACTAACATAATATATAGGCATTCTTTCCTATGACTTATGACTCACATAAGAAATATAGGAGTCAGAGCTAACCTAACTGCTATCATTTCTAAAACCCTTTAAATATGCAATCACTATTCCTTCTTACAATGGCTTTCCAGTTCAAACTTGTAGTCCAAAATCCTATCCTTGTCTTATCTTTACAAATCATTTCTAATTACCCCCAATTTAATCATTATCTTCATTCATTCAGCATTCAGTCACTATCACATACTATCCAAATGTTATACTCCACTAAACCTAAGAAATCTCTGACACTTCAAGATTTGTCTCCCCTAGCATTCATTTTTATTTTTAATTTGGCTACCCCAATCTTTCTCAAACTCATCTTCTTCTAGAAAACAGAATAACAGAACAGTAAGTTGGCCACTGTAAGAGATTTAATGCATATCACCACTGGCATTCTGCAAGTATACTAATGTATTCTAGTACACTATCTTTAAATTCAGAAAAAGTAAGTTACCGAGTTATTTTAAAGTAATTGGTGAAAGGGATCAGGCTGAAAATATATAATGTATCATTCTCATACATATTATTACCTAACTTTTCACATGTATATCAAAAGGAAAAAATAATTTTGTTACATATTTAACAGTCTCAACAATAAAATATACAAATAAAGAAATTTAAATACTCTGCTAAGGTATTACTTCACCTCTCTGGCAAACTGAGAACTGAGTCAAAATTATCTAAAACACTTCTGGGCAAGCAACACAAATCCAAAAGTCCAGGAATTAAGAAAAACACACTTACACATAGACAATTTCCTCAAAAACTAGCCCTAATTACTTCATTTACTGCTAATTTTTCTCTTTATTTTTTCTTCATTTACTCCTACTTTTTATGTAATTTTAACTATCTGGTTTGTCAAATAATAGCATATTAAAAGTTGCTTTAGAAAACAGCATTTTGACTGGATACTGTAAGGCAGAGGTATCCAATCTTTTGGCTTCCCTGGGTCACATTGGAAAAAGAATTGTCTTCGGCCACATGTAAAATACACTAACACTAATGATACCTGAGGAGCTAAAAAAAAATAGGTGACAAAAAAATCTCATAAAGTTTTAAGAAAGTTTACAAATTTGTGTTGGGCCGCATTCAAAGCCATCCTGAGCCGCATGCGGTCTGTGGGCATGCAGGTTAGACAAGTTTGCTGTAAGGTTCAAAACAACAGGAAGTATACACAAGTTCTGTACTCTAGTTAATAAGTTTGTTTCTCACAGGGTTATGGGTTGCCAATTCTAAAAGCACTTTCGTGTATAATAGGGTTGAACAAATAAGTAAAAAGACTATAGATAATGAGAACAAGGTTTCACACTGTTGGAAAAATTACAAATAGGAAAAGCAGAAATGCTAGGATGAACCCTGTGATCTTAGGTCATGATCTGAGATAGCAGTATGAACTCACGGTGTTTTGAGATAAACACAGGTAGAAACACACAGAAATAAATATAATCCTGTGTATATGCACGCATTTGTATACATGCTCTGCTGGCTCTACCCACTGAGTGGGCCTACAGCAACTGACAGGACCCGGAGAAATGTGCACAGGTAGCCTTGAGATCTTGGCTTCGAAATACCATTTTCCAATAAAAGAAGCCAAGGCTCCTTGCAGTGGTTGATTCCAGAGCTGGGGCAGAGAAAATACAAGATGAGCTAGAGCATGTTGTGGTGCCAGAAATTAAGAATGGTCCAAGAGTTTGGGAATATATCAAAAAAGCCCAGGAACCAATATGAACTCTCAATGGTGAAAGCTAGAAAAATTTGGGCTACAAAATAAATAACAGTGAGTATTTTAATCCCTAAAATAAAATATCCATGGGTTCATACCAATAGTAATAAATTATAAATAAATGAATAAAGGGAGAAGGGATAGCTCTTCCTTACAAAAGCATCCCAATAAAACATAAAAGGGAAGGAGGAAAGAGAAAAACATTATAACACCACAGTAATAACTGCTGCAAACAAAACTTACCAATGGACACAAAAATCGGCCAAAATTTAAAGGGAAACAGGATATTTACATAATTTCAAAGTATCTACCTGAAGATACGCATTAATTTCAAAGGGGAAAAACAGTCATTTTCTAGTAGGAAAAAAACGGGAGAAGCCACTTTAATCAAATGTGCAAAGTAACTAGCACCAGTAATAAGTGACATCATGTGCCCTATATGAGACACTGAGAAGTCACATCATTTCTTTGGCATGCCTGCCAAAAAATGCATTACCTAAACCTAATCATGAAAAAATATCTGATAAGTGCAAACTGAGGAACATTCTATAAAATCACCCACCATTATTATTCAAAAGACTTGGAAAAATGTAGGAGACATAACATATGTAGCAGGACACCTAGCATAGGAGATACAAAGACGAATAAAAGTCATGCCATCGTCCTCTAGGTGTTCAGACGTGTGTGCCGATCAATTACAATACGGTCAGTCAGTGATACTGCTTGGTGATCCTTGACCTAATTGCCTGATGTGAAGTCCCTTCCTCTTCCTGAACTTTAGAACTAGAGTACTCTTTCTCTTAAATATAAACAGCAAATGGAGAAATATCAGAAGAAACCAAAAACTACTATAAGGATTCAAATATAAGGACGAAAACTAAAATTATGCCCTGACCCACTACACAACATTCTAGGTATTTATGATATGGATCATTGATGAGGCAATAAGATTTAGAGTTGCCAAATAATTTTTAATGTAAATTTGAATTTCAGATAAATAACAAATCATTTTCAGTATAACTACATCCCATATAATATTTACTAAATCTGGTAACACTAATCACTGATAGCAGTGACAGGGACTCTGCTCTGGGGTGGGGGCGGGGAACCCTTTCTCTACCCCGTTGCTCTCAGTTTACATGAGCATTCACTGATGAAGTATCTATGTATCTACTATTGGCAAAGCAGTAGTGGAAGGCTACTGTCATTTTTCTTTACTTCAGCACATAATCAGACCCTAATTATCCCAAACTTATCCTTCACCAATGACTAGGAACACAATGAACAAAAACTACTGCATTAGGAAGGTTCAATACAGACTAATCAAAGTATTCTGAAAAGCAGCTCAGGCAAGGGAACTTTCAAAAATCTTAAAGCAGATTGTACTTTGAAACAAAATATAGCATCAAAGAAACCCGTCATGTCCTCATTACAAGATTGGAATTTGTCAGGATTCTCATGTTTGAGATGCTGTGGAATGAATGGTTAGAATGCAAGATGCAAGGTAAACTCCCAAATGCAAGGAAAGTAGGCTCCCAGGAGTAATGCAGAAAGGCCTTGAAGATATATAAGGAAGTGAGCCAACCACTTCATCTGAGATAAAAAATGACAAGTATATCCTGGAAACTGTCACCAAGACTAGAGTACTCAGATCCTGACTACAAGCAAGATGGCAATCATTTCAAACCCTGAGCACTGGGCTGGAGTTCCTGGAAGTCATCTGTGACTAGTCTAAACAAGCCATGATAACATCTTCCCCTGCACCTGGTCTCTAGGAATGGCCGTGAGACCATGTTTTGACAAATACGACATTAAAAGAAGTTAATTAGATGAAAACATTTTTCAGGAAAAGCTTTTTCTTTTCTGATATGAAAGTAAAAAGGGCTGCCTGCCCTTTTTCAAATCCCTGCGTCCTTTTCTCTTCTTTCTACTTGGAATGTGTCTTTGATGCCTACAGTGACAATAACTATTCTGCCTACAGGAGACAGGATGAAGCCAACAGCCAACACAGCAAGCATGGCGGAGCACAAAGAACAGACTTGTGTCCCTTTCAACCCAAGTCAGCAGCTGCACCAGCCCTCAGTCATCTACCTACAGGCCTCTTACCATTTAAAATGAAACTTGTAATTGCTTGACCTACCGTGAGGTGAGATTCTCTTTTACTCAGGTGCATTCCTAACCAGGATACCCTTTTCCAATTAAGGACAGTGGTGTCTCAATGACCTAGTTTAAAGTGGTCCCAGAGAGAAGAGATACAGAAGCTGTAAAGGACGTAAAGGAAATAAAACTACTTCAGGCAAACTGCTTGCACAGATACAAAATAAGTATGTCAGGGTCTGCAGCCAGACGGCCGAGGTACTCTAAACCATGACTCTGCCACTTACACACTGTGTAACCTTGGGCAAAACAGTCAACCTCTGTGTACCTCAGCACATCTCTAAAATGGCAGTAGCATTATAACTCACTCTTAAGAGTGGTTGTGAGATTAAACGAAGTAATACATGTAAAACGCTAGGAATAGTTCCTTGCATAAAGTAAGCTCTCTGCAAATATCCATAATCATCATCTTTATGCTGATGATGCAAATACAAGTAGCTATTATGCAGACACAAATAGATAAAAATAAGTATGTGTAGTTTATGCAGCTCACACATGGTTCACAGCATGGTACAAATGAGCAGACACTCCTCATAGAATTCCACCTTCTTTAAAGCATTATTGCCTCAACTGAATCATTCTGTGTCTATTAACAACTGCATCAACAGTTCCAGCTCTTAAATGTCATAAAAATGATTCAATTTGATAACAAGAAGGTTGACTAAACAAAAGCCATGTATACTTCAAAACACAGTTCAAGGGCAAATGTGTAATGTCAGATTTCATCTCAAGTATTGTTCTTACCTGGCAAGTGGAAACAATAACTCATCTCCTAACACAGTGGTTCCCAACGTTTTTCCATTTGTGTATCCCTTTTAAAACCATTTCTATACATTGTACCCCTTATTTTTAAAACAGCTCTTCTTTAAACACTGACACTTTTGTTCAGTGCCTATCCTAATGTAAAACAGTGAAAATGAGGTAGTAAGTTAGGAAAGAAAAATTACTACACTAAAAGTACAAACCACAGATTTAACTCTACAATAATTGTAACACAGTTAAATATTGAAAATGATGACCAAGTATTTAAACATTAAATTTAAAAACTACTTGAAAAAAATCACAAGTAAAGACAAAGCACTTACTTTTACTCAGTCAATAACTAAACTGATCAGTTTGGCTATGAATGTATTTATATGTTTGGGGAAGTTCTAGAAACATCACAAATGAATTACTCCGAAACTGTGGATAATGATTTGTAGAAGAGCAGTTTAGAGGAAGGGTTCACAGCCGCACCCTCACCAATCATTATTCACTAATGTGATCTGATTTTGAAGTGTCTCCATTAATGGCGATTCAAACTTAACACTACTGTTCTATAACAAAAGATTTGAATTTTTTTACTTTCCTTCTTCTTTCCCCATTACTGATTATTTTTTGCATAACCTGGAATGGCCCAGCACGTACCCCAGGGAGTACGCGTACCACCACTCGGGAACTGATGTTCTAACAGTAATAGAAAGGGTGAATTTATGATTGGTTTCAAGTATACAATTTCATGATATGCATCATCCTTTCATAGTTATATAACACCACAGTCCAATGCACACACAGTTGAATCACAAGCTTCCTGAAGGACATTAATACAAGCTGGTGTGCACATGGACTCCCTTCACACGAGATCTTCTAATCATGAGGGATTATTACAGGCATATTGCAACAGACTCCCTGAAACAGGTAACAATAATTCAGGCGAGTTGATAACTGGCAATGGGAACCTTCCACAATCTGTTGTTCCTATAATAGTAACTTGGATCAAGAAAGAGACAGCAGAAATCAAAGAGGTAAACACTTCACAGTTTTGAACAAAAAAACTGTATGATGTTCCTACCACAGTTTCCATTCCCAAACTAGTCTGGTTTTGAAAATTACTTAAAAATTTCAGGCACCTGTAAATTCCCATTATTATCTCATTTTTCCCTAGTCTTGCTCTATTTCTGATGTTTCATGCCAATGTTCCTAGTCTTTCCATTCTATCACAGATACACCAGCTTCTTTTACTCTCTAATCCTTGACGGCCCATCAATCCCAAATGTATCCTACCCTATTTCCCAATTTCAGTATAATTTTTAATTTGGAGGCAAACCTTTTCAGAGCAGACAGCAACACTCTGGTTTCTGTGTGGGAGTCATTTCTATAGTTAAAAGGTAACAGCACATGGAGATCAAGCATACAGAAATTAAAATGCAAAAAAATAATATAATTGATGACTAAAAATAAAGTTATTGACTACTACATCTATTTCACTGTTTTAAAAAACAAGTGAGGAAATACAAAAACCAAGAGGGCCCAGGAGGTTCATTTCAGTTTCCTCCCTTCCCATTTCTGTATCTTTTTTTTTTTTTTTTTTTTTTTTTTTTTTTTTTTTTTTTTTTTTTTTTTTTTTTTTTTTTTTTTTTTTTTTTTTTTTTTTTGCTTTTTGGTATGTGGGTAGCTCCCTGACTGGGAATCGAACCCAGGCCGCAGCGCTGACAGCGCCAATGCCGAAGCCTTAAGCCACTACACCATCAGGGAACTCCCATTTCTGTATCTTTTTGAGGATCTGGCTCAGCAGAGTAATCTGAGAGAACAAGCTGAAAAGAGCTGCCAGGAACAAAGACTCCCACCTCTAAGGAGGCATCTAGAGGTTCCAGCAAATATGTGGGAACATTATGGGGCAAAATTCCTCTTTTGGAGCCATTTCCAAGGGGCATCCCAGCCCAGCTGGCACGAGACTATGCACCTTCTCTGCCAGATAAGAGCCTGGAGCATCATGTGTGCTCTTCTAATTATCTGCTTGTATGTTTTTTCCCCAATAAACACCACGTAAGAATTATAACATGTAGTGTGTAGTATGAGGTATGTGTGTCCCTGACCATTCTTAACACATTCTCCTATGAGGTTTCACACTGTTTTTCCAGATGTATTTTCATTTTTGAATCTCACAGCCTGTGAAAGATCATTTCTAGATACAGAAACTGAATTCAAAGACATTTATAACCATCTATTTACCTTTTAAATTAATAACAAAATAAGAATTTAACTGTTACTAAAGCATAATTTTCAGAAAGTTTTAAAACATGGCTTTCAAGCACATATAAAATATAAAAATGCCAAAGACAGGGTATCAGTACATATATGAATACAGGCAAACAGTATTACTAAAATTTACTAACAGATGCAAAAATGATTAAACATAACAGTTTAATAGTTCATAAAATGAGCACCAAGGCACTCAGGGTGACTCTGTGAACTAAGAGGGACAATGCACAAACTACTATTAAGTTGTCTGAACCTAACTACTCAATAAAAGGAACTGATAGGTATTTATTTTAGCCTAGTGGCACCAGGAAAAAATTACTGAAGCACTAAGAGTATCATAAACTGAAAGAAAACTTAGAAATCTCCACTAGAGGGCAATAAAATATCTGGATATCTCTTCTTCAGAGTAGAAATCAATTGTGTCTCTACTGAACAAAAAAATGTTTGCATTATTATGGATAAGAATTATTTGCACGACTATCAGTCAACTTCTACCCCTACAGAGTTGCTAAACATCTTCATGAAAAGACAGTAAAAGGTGTAACACCCCATCTAGTCAATGGAGGGTCCATTAAATGAGCCCAGCATTCTGCTCAAAGGACAGCCAGTAATCCCTTTTGTGTACCTCCAAGTCCTGGACAATTTTCTCAACTTAGATTATGGTGGTTCTAACAGAAGTAAAGAAAAATCATAGCGGATGGAAGGAGAAGAGCATAGACAGCTACAAGCCAAGAGCTATTTCCATTGTGAATTGCAGAGCATGAACTGCCAGCAAAGGCACACTGAAAGGAACACTCTAATACACTGCTATGGGACACAGCACTGGTAAAACTTTTATCAAGTGCTGTGTCCCATAGCAGTATACATAACATGTACTAGAAAGTACAGAGGCTCAGATCTTTGATTCTGTAATGCCACTTTCAGAAATTGTCTTTCAACATATAATCAGATGTGGCTAAGATAAGCATCTATCTCAGACAAGTGTTTATAAACAAAAAGTTTTAAAATGTGAAAACATTTAGATTTCCCAGCTAAAACATTCTTTCTAGAAGCTGTTATTGATTCCCCAAATTCTTTTTTCTTAGCGGGGGTTCCCTGGGTGGGAACTGAACCCAGGCCTTAAGGTTTAGAGCACTGAAGCCTAGCCACTATACCACCAGGGAACCTCTCCCCAAATTCTTAATACCCAGGTTTTCCCCTATGATGTCTTTTATCACACTACACACTAATTTGATTTACTTACTCATTTACCCTATTAGTCTATAACTTCCATGAAGGCTTCGACCATGTTATTTCTGCATGGATTTAACATGATGCCACATGCATAGTAGACAATCAAATGCTGACTCAATAAATAATAAATGTTATGAAGACTAAAAAATATGTATGTATACAAGTATGTTTCCTCTACAAGAGATAAAAAACAATGACAAGTACTAACAACATCAAAACAAAATTATGTATGAGAAAAGCTTCAAGTTACATCCCAACTATATTGATAGAATATCAGAATCATATGCAGACATTTTGAAAAGCACACACACTGACAACAAAGGGGACATGCGCTTCAAGATACTGCTGGCAGAGAAAGGTATCAATGCATCAGTGAATCACTCAGGTGAGCCACCCTCGCCACTCTGTGTGTGTGTGTGTGTCCTGACTGCATTATCACCACGAATTTCCACAAACAATAAAGTTCAAAAGAAAACCACAATATGCTGCTAGCTTAAAGAAAGTTTTGGATAATGATAAATAGTATCCTTAAATATGATGGGGATTTTTATTTGTTTTAATTATTTTAAAAAGGAATCTGATATGTTTCTTAAACCAGTACTTCTCAAACTTTAAGGAGCATAAGACTCACCTAGGACTTCTGTTCAAAGGCAAATTCTTATTCTGTCAGTCAGTTTAAAGTGGGGCGTGAGAATCTTCATTTCTTACAAGTCCCTAGGTAATATCAATGCTGCTAATTTGGGGACTAATTCCAGTAGCAAGGTTTTAGAGTAACAAGCAAATTTACAACTGCAAAGAAGAGTACAAGAGGCTTCATTTTCCTGCATTTTTATTTTTTTTGGATCATACTGACAATGTCCTCTGATGATTCATCAAAGCCTTCCTGTTCAAGATTATCAATATCCTACAGATCCTACAATTTAAAATAATGGAAAACACAGAAATGAAAGAAGAGTCATCACTGTACATCTCATGGAAATTAAAAGGATATTAAAGGAATACTATGCACAATTTATGCCCACAAATTTGATATTTAGATGAAATGGTCCAATTCCTTGAAAGACAATCTGCCAAAATGCACACAAGAAGAAATATTAATAGATAACCTAAATAGACTTATATCTATTAAAGAAATTGAATCAATAATTAATAAATTTCCAAAATACAAAGCACAAGACCTACATGGGTTGACTAGTAAATTCTACCAAATATTTAAGGAAGAAATTATACCAATTCTATACACTCTCTTTCAGAATACATAAGCAGAGGGACACTATGAGGGCTGTTCAGAAAGTATCCAGCCACGTAATATGAAAAATAGAGGCATTTTTGGCTGGATTTTTTCCAGACAGCCTTTGTGCTTCCTAACTCATGCTATGAGGCCAGCATTACCATAATACCAATACCAGACAAGGACATTATGAGAAAAGAAATCTATGGCCCAATCTCTCTCATGAATATACATGTAAAAGTCCTCAACAAAATATTAGCAAATTGAACCCAAAAAAACACAAAATGTTTTCTAAACAATGACCAAGTGGATTTATTTCAAGTATGAAAGGCTTATTTAATGACAGAAAATCAAATAACGCAATCCATCACATCAACAGACTAAAACGACAAAAACAAACATGATCGTATGACTACTCATATACGCAGAAAAGCATCTGAAAAAATCCAATACTCCTTTATGATAAAAACTCAGTAAACTAGGAATAAAAACGAACTTTCTCAACTTGATAAAGACTATCTACAAAATACCTACAGCAAATATCATACTTAATGGTGAGAAACTCAAAGCTTTTCCAGTGTGATTAACTGGTGAAAGATTAGACAAATATACCAATGTAAAATAATAGAGATCCTAGAAATAGACTTTCATAAATATAGTCAACTGATCTTTGACAAAGCAAAGGCAATACAAAGGAGCAAAGATAATCTCTTCAACAAACGGTGCTGGAACAACTACATACACATGCAAAAAAATAATAATAAATTTAAACACAGACCTTATACTCTTCACAAATATGAACTCGAAATGAATCACAAACCCAAATGGACTTACATCTATTAAAGAAACTGAATCAATAATTAAAAATAAAATGAAAATGGAAAAGTATGAAATTCCTAAAAGATAAGATAGGAATAATCCTAGGTAACCTTGAGTATGATGAACGTCTTTCTAGATTCAATATCAAAGGCAAGATCTGTTGAAGAAATAATTGATAAACTGGTCTTCATTAAAATTTAAAACTTTTGCACTGCAAAAGACACTATCAAAAGAATGAGAAGACAAACCATAGGCTGGGAGTAAATATTTATAGAAAAATGCATCTGATTTTCAGAATAATATAAAGAACACTTAAAAGTTACCAGTAAGAAAACAAACAACCCAATCATAAAATGATTCAAAGGCCTTACCAAACACCTCACTAGAGACATACAGATGGCAAATAGCATACAAGAAGATGCTCCACATCATACGTCATCAGGGAAATGCACACTAAAACAACACATCTATTAGAATGGCCAAAATTTGGAACACTGACAACAGAATGCAGGCAAGGATGTGCAGAACAGGAACTCTCAAATACTGCTGATGGGAATGCAAAATAGTATAACCACTTTGAAAGACATTTGGGTGGTTTCTTACAAAACTAAACATACTCTTACTATATGATCCAGCAGTTGTGCTCCTTGCTATTTTCCCAAAGGAGGTGAAAACTTAATGACTACACAAAAACCTGCACATAGATGTTTACAGCAGCTTTGTTCATAATTGCCAAACTTTGGATGCAGTCAAAATGTTCTTCAGCACGTGAATGGATAAATAAACTATGGTACATCCAGACAATAGAATATTATTCAATGCTAAAAAGAAATGCACTATTAATCCATGAGAAGACATGGGGAAACATTAAATGAACATTACTAAGTGAAAGAAGCCAATCTAAAAAAAACTACATACTGTTACGATTCCAATTATATGACATTCTGGAAAAGGCAAAACTATAAGAAGAAAATAAAAAGGTCAGTAGTTGCTGGGGGAAGGGGGTAGGTGAACAGGCAGAGGACAGAGGATATTTAGGGCAGTGAAGATACTCTGTATGATACTATAATGATGGATACATGTCATTACTGTGCACATTTGTCCAAACCCATGGAATTTACAATGCCAAGAGTGAACTCTAATGTTAACTATGGACTTTGGGTGATCATGAAGTGTCAATGGAGGTTCATGAACTGTAACAAACGTCCCAATCTGGTGCAGGATATTGATAATGGGGCAGGGTGTGCATGTGTGAGGAGGAGGGGTGGAGGGGAGAGACATGAGAATTCCATGTACCTTCCTCTGTTTTTTTGTAAAAGCTAAAACTGCCAGAGTCTTTATTAAAAATGAAAAACATGCTCCCAGTAAGCATTCTTGAGCAGAACATCTGATTTTCCAGGAGTAAATTACTGAGGCCTATACTGGGAAAGTGGATCTGCAAAGCATGCAATGTAGGGAAAACTGTTGGTATGTCTTCCAGTGCCTAGAACAGTTCCTAGTAAATGGCAGATAATCAAGTAATTGTTAAGCAAATAACTACAATATTTATCCTGGAAAAAGAAAATAAGTCTGGTTAACATTTTCCAATATTTGCAGGCAGTTAAGTGGTAAGCAAGTAAAAGTCTTCTGTACTATTTTCAGTTAGAATATAAGAGAACTAAAGGTAAACATCTTCTTATTTTAAATATACATTTCTGACAGTTGCCCAACAACAGTATGATTTCTCAAAAGGAAAGAGCTATCTAAACATGTTCAAGCAAAAGGCTAGGTAAGCCAGCTCAGAGAAACACTAAGAAGACGTACCTGCCCTGAGAACATTAAGGATTTCTAAGACTCCCTCCCCATGCAAGGAGTCACTACTCACAGTAATTTTACTGAGATTAGGAAGAAACAGCACGAGTAGTTTGCCTACTTTAAAAAAGAAAAATAAAGAGCAGCAACTGGGCTAGAAGCCACAACCTTACATATGACCTAAGAGTAAATCAAAAGCTTAAATTCTCTAGAAGTCATAAAAACAAAAGAAACTATTCCACTGTGATAAATGAATACCTTCAAAGAAAATAGTGTGATAAAGACACAGGAACACTCTCAGGATAAAATCCATTTCTTTGAGCATCTGTTTGCCACCTACAAAGAATAACACTTTCTAATGGATTTAACCAAGAAAAAAGGTAATAAAATTCATTTGACAGGAAGTTAATGTACAAACACACCTCTTTTTCCTAGAAAACCTCAAAAACATCTGTTGTTTATGCATCGAAACACACAGAATATTTTTTTGTTGTTGTTGTTGTGATCAGGCTATAACATTTTAGCATTGTGAATATTAAAACTGCCCCCACAGCTTCACTTGGTATTTTCAATGGCTGGATCTAAAGGAATGCCATTATTTCTGATAATGCTATGAAGTATCAATTTATAAGATTTTTTTAAAGAAGTAAGATTTTTAAACTCACTTTAGAAGATTTAGTTTCTAAAAGCATATAGCTATTTATTAAAATGCTAATATGGAAAGGTGAGGGGCATGCTACAGAGACTTAATACCATAAAACACAGGAAATTGATTCTCTAGATGATGTGGAAAGAATGCTTGTAAAGTTAATGAGATATTACTTAAGGCACAAGAAACTATTTGGTCATTAACAATGAGGATAAACCAAACATTTGTCATCAAATATAATGAAACTAAATTAAAAGAACAAAAATCAATGAAAATATGAAAATTAGGGAAAATACAGGGAAAGGTTAAACTACAGCAAACACACAAAGTGAAGTGTAGTTATGGCAGCAAGTGATAATAGTTATAAATAAACTGAATAGAATAAGAAGGAAGGATTACAACAATTATGAGTTATATACCAAGGAAAGTATAAATTGCTCAAAGCAGCCAATTTCCCATGAACACTCCAGAAACTTAGGGACTATCTAGGATCCATTTCTAAATTTAGAAAGTGGCAGGAGAGTAAAGTAAGAGGATCAAAAGCTTGAAACTCAGAAAGAGTAACTCAAAAATCCACTACTTTGTCTCTTAGATACTTTAGCTAGCCCTAGATTACAAAAATACCACAATCCTTAAGAAGTGGCTTTTGTCAGAGGTTTCTTTGCCATCCAGATAGGAAAAGTTTCTTTTAAAAAAAATTGCAAAGTTTCCCAAGTCTCAAAGAAGGAATGGTACTTTAAGTAACAAAGAAAAAGCCATGTTGGTAGTAGGAAAAATATATAGTTAAAAAAACCCAGTTCTATCTAATACCTGTTTCCAAAAGGCTTTTCCTTAGAAAAGGGATATTCTATCTCCCATGCATCAAAGCTCATTCCAAAATTGAGTCTATGAGTTGATCTTTGCTGATGTGAATAAAATCAAAATACATCACTAAATATAGATCAAGTATTTCTAATGAAAATTTAGCATTTGAACTGAAATGTGCTGAAAGGGTAAATTACATACTGGAGTTTGAAGATTTTAATATAAAAACTGTAAACTACATTAATGTTCATTCCGATCACATGTTGAAATAACGTTTTAGCCCTTAAATAAATTATATTTACTAAAATTAAGTTCACTTATTTTATCTTGTTAATGAGGCTACTGCAAAATTTTAAATTACATATGAAATTATCTTTCTATTGTGTTGTACTGGACGGCCTGCTGCAGACTGAACTCTTTCATAGTAAAGTTTGTCAATTCCTTATTTTTCTACTTTACCTCCCAGGGTATGGTCCATAATAGATACTCAGGAAGTGGTGAATGAACAAAGAAAATGTATACAAATATAAAACAGCCACTAGATAAGACTGCAATCAACTTTTTGATTCATATACTAGACATATTCCATTTGAGTGACATTAAACCCTCCTTTATTTGTTAATCATGAGAATTCTAAAATATGGATCAAGTCACCTTAAAAAATTTACAGCTAAAAGGTAAACTGACATACCTAATTTATTTTTGGCTACTTGCGTTCTCCCCAAATTCCTATGTTGAAGTCCTAACCTCCAGTACTTCAAAATGTGACTGTATTTCGAGATAGGACCTTTACAAATATAATTAGGGTAAAATGAAGTCATACAGATGGGCCTACTCCAACATATCCAGTGTCCTTATAAGAATAGAAGAGAACACAGGTAATACACAAACCAAGGAGAAACAGTGAGGACTCAAGGG
The DNA here is from genome assembly GCA_004026885.1 of Lyroderma lyra. Lineage (NCBI taxonomy): Eukaryota > Metazoa > Chordata > Mammalia > Chiroptera > Megadermatidae > Lyroderma > Lyroderma lyra. The sequence continues at coordinate 9,015 of PVJL010015593.1, read as the reverse complement.
GAAGGCAGTCACCTGCAAGCCAAGGAAAGAGACCTCAGAAGACACCAAACCTGCCAATACCTTGATCGTGGACTTTTAGCCTGCAGTGCTCTTCTTCCCTTAGGCCTTTCACAATTAATCCAGTCTTATGGAGACCCAGTTGATGTCTGTCTGTCCCACGATTTCTTTGCCTACTCCAGCCTGTCCTTCCCCTCAGTCCCTATGTGGGTTCAATAATACATAACTCAACATTGAAGTAGAAGCCCTCTTGCTTTGCTGAGTCTCTAAGAAGACTAAACTCCTGGATAGAAGGGATCATATCTTTCACTTTTGTATCCCCCTCAGCACCTGGTATCACAGAATATATACTGTGATATATAGCTCGTTAGTTCCTCTTGGTAATGGAAACGCAAACATAACCTTTGATCCAACAATCCATCTCTAGGTGTTTATCCTACTGAAATACTCACATAAATATACAAAAATACTATGATCAAAGAAAGATATGTTTGTGTATTTTAACAACAAAAATATCCTAATAAACTAAACAGCTATTAAGAAACACTAGTTCACGTGAGTCTATACTGCCTATTAAAAAACAAAACTTGGGATAGCTATACATATGGACCTTAACAAAGTAGTAAGTGAAATAAGTGGCTAAAAAGGGCAAATAAAACAAGGCCTATCTTATTTATTTATGTAACAATTGCAAAAAACACAAAGTTTTAGAATGATCATCTCTGGTAAGCAGGATGGAGTTTTTACTTTAAAACACTTCTATTTTGTGTGAAAAAATGAACAAAGAGCACATATAATGTTGGTAGTAAAAAATATGTATAGTAGACTCTCAGTTAACTGGTACCCAGATAAATATAAGTAGATTCTCAGTTACCAGTTAACTGAGAGTCTACTGTATGTATTTTCACTCATTGCCCTGAAAGTGAAATTTACAAAACAATTTATAATATATATTCATTTTTTAAAAACTAGAGTAATATACTGACATATATGTATTGATATTTAGAACATATGACAACTGCTAATAATGGTTATTTCTACAAGAGAGTAGAAACTCACTTTCTAGGTTAGACGATTGTTTTTCTTTACATCATAAGCACTTACTTTAACTACAAAAAAACAAAGATACAAAACAAAATCTTTCTCTGAGCTAGTGATCATCCCAGAAAAGATAAGCACTGTGGTCCATCTGGCAGTTAGTTAACCAGCTTAATTGTTGGATTGCCCATGACACTAAATCTGAGAAAGCATTACAAGTTAATCATGCCCACAAACTAAATTCAGGAGTTATTAACAGGAAAACTACTTCTCTGCTAGATAAGTATTAATAGATAAGCCCTCTAACATAAAGTTAACCTCAAATATTTACTGAATTAATAAAAAGGTGAGGCATTGCATGGGTCCCTCCTAATAGATTCTTCTATTTTTTCAATCCCTCTCATGTATCTAACATCAATCATAACCTTGCTGAGGCCCTCGTTTCAAGGCCAGTGCTTGAGATAAGACAGGCAATATCTCCATAGCAATACCCACAAGAAGACGAAAAGATGAGAACCACTCCGTCACACATAACCCCTACAGGGAGCACTGGGCTTTCTCCGGGTGGATCTGTGCTTTAAACAGGGTATCACAGGTCATACTACGTGCCCTGCTCCAGGGCACAGCTTACAAAGCTCTGGCTTAAGGAGCCGAGGCCTTCTCCAACAAGTCCTTTATAGAAGAACTGCCTTCTGTCCAAACTCTTTCCACCTCAGCACTGACCCTGAGGCCCCACTGCCTTTCCCTTTTGCTCTTAGTCTCACCGCCTAACATAATAGCTTATCACCATTGACGCTAATGCATGTATTGCGGTTCACTCATACTCACAATGACCCTGCCAAGTATTCCTATTTTACAGATGAAGAAACCGAAATACAGTCAGTCTGGTATGCACACCTGCAGATTCAACCAACTGCAGATTGAAATATTAAGGGAAAAAAAATGGTGAGTTGTTGATGTGTACTATGTAGTTAGGCCTACAATAGCTGCATCTGCACTGACCATATAGAGACTTTTTTCTTGTCATTATTCCCTAAACAATACAGTATGACAATTACTTACATTGTATTAGGTATTATAAGTAATCTAGAGATGATTTAAAATATCAGGGGGATGTGTGTAGGTTATATTCAAATACTATACCATTTTATATACAGAACTTGTGCACTTTTGGATTTCAGTATCTGTAGGGATACTGTTACCGATACCCCTTGGATTGTGAGGGATGGCTGTACAAAGTCTGATAACTAGTAAGTGGCAAAGCCAGGACTGAAACCTAGAGATTGTTTTCTCAATCCCATCTTTACTATGCAGAACTCATTATCTCTACAATATACTTCTTCCAACCTAGAAAATGCAAGAAATATTCACTCAGTAAAGTACTTAGGTTTTAATAACAAATCTGAAAGTCAACAGAACACATGGACCCAAAGTTTACTCTTGGAAATATTATTGGTCTGGCTACCATTGAATAGCTGAGAACTATGAAATTTAATTTACAAAATGTTTATATTTGCCAATGTTTTTCTTAACTTTTGAAAAGTGTTTAAAGTAATAAATACTGAACCTCTTAACCAAGTCAAATATATCTGGGTTCAGATTCTAGTCCTATCACTGTTGCCTTCACCTGTAAATAAGATACAAAGGTCTATGTAAACAACTTAGTATAGTGAATGACTGGACAGTGAGGAGTCAGTGTCCTTACTGCTATTACTATTATCCTTTAATTGTTTCACCATTTCTCACAGCATATAGAAGAACTGAGAAGTTCAAATCAAATTCAATAACTTAAACAAAACTCATGAATTCATATTTACAGAAAACAAATTTAAACATAAAATTACACACTGAATTCATGAAACTGATAAACTGCAAGTTCTACAAAACAGAAACACAATAATAACTGGTAAATAAAAATATATTTAATGTTACAAAATGACCACGTTATGTCAGTTACTACACATGAGAATAAATGCTACTGACAATTAGCCTCAGAAAAATTCATTCCATTTCCATGTGAATTACAATCATTTGAAACTTTAAAGTAACAAAAATTAAGTGAGTGTGTAGCTTTAAAACATTTTACACAGCCATTTACTAATCTTCTATTGGATAATCTAGGGCACAATGGACAAGAAAAAATAACTGATCCTTGCACCTTTTGTGTCTTAATGTTCTGTGTTGGAAATGAGTTCACAGTTGTTAGAGGCCTAACAGCTAACATTACAAATAGCCCTTAACTTTTCTCCCAAGTGGCATGCATAGGTACAAGGTATCAAGCCATTCAGTCCTCACAACTCAGTACGGTCAGGATTACTAATTTTTTTCAGATAAGGAAACTGAGGCACCAGAGAGTAATAAATCTAAGGGTGCAGAGCTAGAAAATCAGAGACTGGAAAATATTCTTTATTTTTGGTCTAGTCTAGTCCTTTTAACTTCTGGAGGCCTCTAGAAAGGGGACTGTCAATGACTGTGAAAAGTGGAAAGAAATACAGTACCAGTAGGAAGCAGGGGTTCCAACGGGGTAAAGGTATACTCCATATCGAATTATTGGCCTCTGCACTAAAAAATAAAAATAAAAATGCTACATTAGAATTTCTCCTATCTAATTAATAGCACGCGAAACGGCCAGAACATTTGACCCTTTTAATGCTGTATTCTGGGGCGGACCACGGAGCGAGCGGCGGCGCTCGGCGTTCCGGCTCCGACACGGTTCCTCCCGGCGCGCCACGGGGAGGACAAGCGGGGACGCGAAAGGCCGGAGCCCCGCGGGTTTCAGGGGCGCTTGGGGTACAGCAAGCCGGCACCATGCGCGCCTCCACGGGTCCGACCCCTCCAGCCTCTCCCCGCGCGTCAGTCGCCATCCGGGCACTGGAGGAGCGAGCAACGGCCGCCCCCGACCCGCGCTCCCCGCGCTCCCCCTCTCTCCGCTCCAGGCCCGGGCCCGCGCGCCGAGGACGCGGACGACGCGCCGGGCTGCAGTCGCACTTACACAATGGCGGGTGGAGCCAACAGCGGAGGATCGGAGCCCAGGCTGCGGAAACTAGAGCATCGACCGCTCGGCGCGCGACTGAGCGGCCTCGGGCGGCGCGCGGCCGGCCCCGCGAGTTAAGTAACGGGCGCGCGAGGCGGCCCCGCCTCCTTACGCGAGCGCGCCCGCAGCGAGCTCCGCTGTTGGTGTGCGGCTCCTTTCCCTGCGTCCCGTCCTGGAGAGCGCGGTTTCCTCGAGTCCACTCTGGGTCGGCCGGGCACACTTCCCGAGTTTCCCCACGCCCTTTCGCTGGGTCCTCCTGCTCTCAGATCTCCCTCTTGTCGTGTGTGCTCTTAAAGAGCCCGCCTTCGTTAAAGTCTTCCTCTTTCGCTCGGTGGAGACAGTCGTAGGAAAATTTAGTTGTAAGGAAATTCAAGCCATCTAACTTGCGGCTCCACTCGCTCCGAATCTCCCGGTATGAAGAGATTATTCTGTTGCTAGGCAGCCGTTTACAAGAATGAGCAAGCGTAATTTCCAGTAAAGTTCTTTTCGTACTTAAGGCAAAAATCCACTCCCTGAACCCGCCACTGCCCCCCCCACCCCCACCCCCAGTACCCTCACCTGTTGGAGGGATCCCTGGTCTTCATGGAAGTTACACTCCCTTGACTTTACCCTTTTTGGCCAAACTCAATTTTCACAAGGTTCTTATAGGACTCTACCATCCAGTTCCCATCCTGTGTGTTTAATGTTGCTTGTAAATCGTGGGCCCCAGAACTGATGAGAACTGCACCACTGTCAGCACCTAACAACTCATGCAAATGCCTGCACTAAGAGACCAGACTCTAGCTTGGCTTCTAGAAGCCTAAGGCCTGTTCCTGGGATGACCCCAGACTTGTACCACACACACTCATTGAAATTCTTGCCAGAAAAAGCTCAGGATTGCCAGAAGTTACTCTTTGGGCTAGCCAACACTAGATGATAGGCCCCTGACCTCCCAAAGGGCTTACAATTGTGGATAAATCTAACAACTCAAGCAGAACTTTTAAGGACTGGACAGGATACTATTCCTTTTGAAATGTAATCACCAGGATGGGTAGGGTCTCTGTGTCCCACTCTGTGTGGGAGAATTGAATCCGAACTCTCATAGGTGCCAGCTGACGAACAGAGCTGGCTTGAGCACATTTACACAGAACCATTTGTAATTTTTCGCTTCTCTGATGCCACTGAACTTCCATTTTTCCTCCTTCCTTATTCTCCCTTTAAAACGTCCAGATCACCTCCTCCAGATCGTGTTTGCACAAATGAAAATAGAGCTCAGCTTTCCCTTACTATCACCAGTTACTAAATAAACTTTTTACAACTTTAACGATTAATAATATCCAGCAGTGTTTATCTTCACATCTGGTAACAATGTTCCAGGAGTTACCCAACCATAGAAAATTACAACATTGCCAATGCCCAGTAACTTTTTTAGCAGTCAGATCAAATAGAAACTCAGACATTGTTTTTTCTTTCAGATTCACCTCTATTAAGTCAAGTATATGCCTATCTCATACTGTAGACCAATATGCCTGGAACTTCACATTTATTTTTGTAAAATGAAATAAAGTTTGCAAGCACCATTGCAGCCGGCTTTTTCAACCATGTTGTCTACTAGCTGTGGAACATTGTAACTCTACCTCAGTTTCCTCAGGTATAAAATAGGAACAATCTTGACTACTTAGGAAGGATTCTGTAAGGATCTAATGATGACTTGGTTATAGATAAAACTAGCCAGTGCCTACCACACATAGCTTTGCAACAAATGTCCCTCTCTATCGACACAGTACCCCACTTACTCGTATACCTTGCTGACATCACTATTTACATTTGCAGCACACATCCTTGCAAAGGTTTTATGTATATAGGTCAAGTTTTTCCCAAGGTCTTTAAGAAGAAAATTGACATCTTTAGCTACAGCGAATTTCAGAAGTCCACATATTTATAGATGACATTAATGAAACTGAAAGAACAAACAGGAAATGGAAGGAGAATATTTGCACATATAACAAATAAGTGGTTGCTGTATCTATATCATATGAAGCACTACAAAAACATCAGTAAAAGGCAGATAAACCAGTAAAATGATAACAAAGGATATACACAGGCAAATTGTAGAATATATTCAAATGGCAAATAAACATGTGAAAGACACATCATCATTAGCATTCAGGGAAGCAGATTTGAACAATGAGAAATTTACTTGCCAGCTTGCAAACAATTTTTAAAGATAATACAAAGTTATATTTATTAAGCAATTATTATGTACCAGTCAGTATGTTGAAGTTTTTTAAATATTGTTTTAATTACTCTAAAATGTAGGGACCAAGAGAGCAATGACCAAATTTTAATTGTTTATCTTTGAATCATACTCAAGCACAGGTGCTGGCAAAGACCAAGCAACCAATGAGACCTATTGAATCATAATAAAATTGACTACAAAAGCCTGGAGTGCTACTTTTCCAGTTCTTTGTATAGCTGGCTCATCTGTCAAACTTCAGCACAAAACTGACTTCCTTTCCCTGGTTATTCTCATCTGCCACCTAGGATTGTTTGTTTTCCTGCATAGCAATACTCGCAATCTGTAGTTATTTAACTTAGTAGTTCACTTCTTTATGATTTGTTTCCTCCTACTAGAGTTTGACCTTCCTAAGAGCAGAACCCATATCTGTTTTGTTCACTGCTATTTCTCCAAACAAACAGGATACCTCACCCATAGTAGAGGTTCAATGAATACTTGTTAAATGGATGGATAGATGGTAGGGATATTTATTGTACATCACATTGAGAATTTTTTTTGTTTTTTGGTTGGTTCCCTGAGCGGGGATGGAACCCAGGCCACAGCGATGAGAGCACTGAAGCCTAGCCACTACACCACCAGGGAACCGGGAATTATTTTTAAAAATTAGTTAACTTAGTATTCCCTCATTTAAAAAAATGTCCATGAGAGAGTAAATTTTATAAATGCAAGTGGTAGAATATGCCCACTTACATTTTTAATATATTGAACATCCTTAGAAAGAGGATGTTCTAAGGACCCCTGGAAGGAGAAGGAGGTGGAGAGGAATGTCACTTTTTATGTCATACACTTTGGTGTTTTCTTATCTTAATACTTTTGCGATAAGCATGTTAAAGAAAGCCAAGTTTGTAAAAAATGTGTATTGAAAGAAAATTGAGACATTATTGTTAACCCTTGGCGTATCTGGGGCTTTCAGAGAAGACAACACCCACATAAACGGGGGACAGTTTTCGGAGGAGAGACTCCATAACTTCAAGCCAACTTCCAAAGGATTCGACCCCCCAAATGTTCCTTCCTGTAGGAAGGAACTTAAACTAGTAGATGATGTGGTTTGGTTTGGTTTTCCCCAGGATGCAAAGACGGCTTTCCTATCACCCTTACCAATTATCTTCCACTCTGCCTCCATTTTCTAGAACTGGTAGAGTTCAACTATATGGTCTATTGCTCCAAAGATTCTATAATCAAAGTTTTCCACAGTAAAATACGTTTTGAAAACACTGCACACTCTCACCAACCCCCTTAAAACTTTGTAGCACATTATCTATTTTTAAACACCTCATGAAGAGCATAGGTAAGGAAACTATCTCCAAACGCAGAGTTTCTCAAAGACATTGGAGCATGAAACACTATTTTTTTCTCGGTGCATCTTTTAAAATTTTACAGAACACTGTTGTTCCAAACGTTTGGGGAAAAGCTACAAGAGACTGAGCCCAGGTGCTAATGCTTCTTTACTGTTTTCCCACCACTACCAGGAAGTAGTCTTGGAGTGTCCCGTCTGCCACCATCAGCTTACATATTTTAGCATTTCTTTTGAGAAAATAAAATAATGCTTTCAACTTAAAAATGCTTATCTATTCTGGCCATATTTTAATGGCTCAGGCAATCAGGATATTTCCACTTAAATTTTTCACCCTTACCTTTGACTTAAGTGGCTCAAACTGAAATTAAGTTATTCCCCCTCGTGCAGCCTCTGTTTCTTTCCTTAATATCAGAATTCTTCCGCACTGTATTCTTGCCTTTTCTTTCATTCCATAAACTCAGCAGGTTGCCAACTTTTGTTCTATTAATCACGTATTCCAGCCTGTTGAGGTGAATTTGGATCAAGATTCTATCATCCTTGTCATTTCCTTTCATCCATCAATCGAAATTCTCATTATTTTAAAGCCTATCTCAAGTATCATCTTCTCTGAAAATTCCTCCCTAAGATTCAGTCAAGCCCCTTACAATTAATCTAATTTTGCTCCGTGCCTAATTTACAAGCTAACGCCATCACAGGTATGTGTGTATGTAGGTATAGGGCATACACGTATGTATAGTGTATGTAGGGTTGGGCACTATCTGCAGTCTCTGGGGGTGTTGGAATGTGGCCCCTGAGCATAAGGGAGGACTACATATGGCTGACTGTGGGAAGGGCTTTAGCAAATACAATGAGATTACAGAGCAAAATGAGATTAATTGTGAAAGTCTTGACTGAATCTTAGGGAAGACTTTTCAGAGAAGATGATACTTTAGATACTCTAAAAAAGGCCCTAAATAATATGGCCTTTGCCTATCCTCAATTTTATTTCATATCAATTTTTCCCTCTCCTGGAATGCTTATCCTCTACCCCTGCTGAGTTCTTCATACAGCTAATTGGCTCATTCTAAGCTCAAATGTCATTCTTCAGATAAGATTTCCTTGATTTTTCTATCCAAAATCACCTCTCCTAGTTTCTTACCACACTGTTTCTCTTCTCTAGAATGCTTAATTTGTCGATTCATTTACTGACCTTATTTTCTATGATGAGGCAAGGGACTTGACCTGATCTGTTCGCTGCTATATTCTCAGTGTCAAACACAGCACACGATGCAGAGTAAGTACTCAATACATGTGTATGAGTGTGTGTGTGTGTGTGTGTGTGTGTGTGTGGTGTGTGTATGTGTGTGTGTGTGTGGGGTGTGTGTGTATGTG